>CM076583.1:415440676-415516653 GCA_034641835.2 Pinus albicaulis
TTGTTGAGGAGGTAAATCCCCTCTGCGGACAGAGGCGATCCCTACTAGCCCAGCAGGGGTCTAGCAACAAACAAACAATGCTATGACGCAAGCTCCTAGTTACGAAATGAAAGACTTGGGATAAGAGCCTACCTGGATTCCAACGCTAGATCCGAAGAAGAAGATGCCCCCGTCCTTCAGCCCTGGCAGATCACAATCCTTCCACGATCTCCGTGGACGAACACCTGCACACAGAAGAGACGAACAGATACATGCATAGGAACCAGCATACGTAACTAAATATCGGTCAGAAAAGATATTACTCGCATTAACATGATTGCAAAAAGAGTGGAACCATAATCATAGTCATCTATTAAAGTGATAAACGAATAGAAGTTACAACCAAGTTCTGACGTCGCAGCTTCCTTCGAACGGGTCCCCGGTTGTCCACGTCTCGCAAAGCTCGCCAAGGAAAGGGAAACCTCTCCAGAGTCTCGTAACAATGGTCTCCTCGCTTTAATGGGCCTTAAGGGAAAGAAGGGATTCTTTACGGCACAAAGGCACTTGGGAATAGGGAGATGCAAAGCTTCAGCACTTCAAGACTAGCTTGCCATGGATCTGAGCAAGCTTTTATAGATGGGGAAGGAGGGAGTTGGGATCCCTATTATTATGGGATTGGGCCTATCAACAAGGAAGGTTCCATAGAAGGTGGCAAAACTACTTCCCTTCCATAGAACTCCCGTAGCCAAACCTCCCAACTCAAGATAGGCAGTGGTTGTGAGTTTGTTTGAACTCAAATTCCGCCATCCATATATAAAAAACAGTCCCTAAAATGGGTGGCGCGATTGCTGCTCTATGACGGAGCGCCAAGTGGCGCGACCTCTTTACAGGATTTCCCTGATTGGCGCGAGCACTGAACTGTCTACCCGCGCCAATGCAAAAAGAGCTGTTTTTCATGGATTTTGCAAGGAGATGTCTCAAGGGGAAATGAATTTCATACTCAGAGGGATGCATTGATGATGTTTTCAAGGCATGACAGTGTTCACAGGTCACATAATGGGTCCTCCATTGTGCGGGACGGGGAATGGTAAGGACGGTGACAAATTGCTGTGTAACAGATGCCCCCTAAAGCATGAGGCCCGAGAGAGAGAGGGGTGAAATGCTTTACGAGAACATGTCCATTGAAGGCACTTAAATCAGAAAACACCGCATGAACCAGATACAAACGATATCTAGAATTGCATGATGTATATGATCCATGGTATGGACGCGACCATCGGAAACGGAGGGAGTATCACTATAATGGGATCCGGGTGCATCAGTGTGACATCCATCCCAGATCAAACCAATAGACTCAGGTATGGTCGCAGTCATCCAATCAGCGAGTCATATACATAATGATAATAATCCACAATCGCAGCCTAGATTACAACAGACACAATCCGGGGTCTTGCGCTCCATCTCGACCCAAACAAAGTACAAGTTCAAGCATGATTCCAGTGAGGCGATGTCATTCAATGAACAGGACGGTGCGTGGCACAATGATGATGAAGCCGTTGGGTGGGAGAAACCCTGGCAATGCGATGGTCCTCGAAGGTACTACGAGTACAATCTACGGCGTGGTGAATAAATATGGTGTGTCAGACACCCGCAGAATCATCCGATCGGAGGCCAATAATGAAAACCTCTCGTCGAATGCGACAAACCTGCCATTAAGGCATGCAGGCCCCAAGGTACCATCAAGAGTCTCTAGACCAACTTCCTGGATAATGAGTTGAAGTCGACAGGAAGTGACCTTGATCGAAGGTGGGCCATAATGATTCCCACATCATCGACACGAGACAGAGGAACATAATGTTTTGTTGTGAATCGGGATCGTATGAGAAACAGAGGAAGGTTGATATTTGCAGAGGCCAACTTCTCTTGAACATATGAACGACACGACAGTGGACTTGGCAGTATTTGACATCAACAGATCAGAGGTCATGGTGACGAGGCAGTGAACAGATGAGAGGTAAAAAGAGATTACCCAAACCCATGGAGGCAAAGTGAAGCAACGAGATGAGATGTCCCCAACCCGACACGAATGCAGACAAGTGCCATGTTCAAGAGCGACATACTGCCGACGACAACGACGATGGTTCCATTCTTCCCCCACCATTTCTGGCGAGTACCCCAATTATTTTTGATAACAAGCTTGAAGGGGATAGCATATGCTTGTGATATAAGTCCGCCCTTCGGGCGAATCCATCCTAGTGCATTTTTAACGAGTCCTAGGAAGGAGAAACTCGGAGAACGTCATTGCGACGGAATCCAATGTCATCAGGGTTTAACGAGTCTGACAAAGGAAGAACTCGGCGTCTTTTCATGTTTAGAGAGTTTGAAAAGACAGCGGAAAAGAAAACTCCACAGGTCCCTTTTCGTAAATAGTTCCCCGGATCCGAAAAGGTAGAAAACAATATCCGGGAAAACCTCCTAGTCGCGATAGGCTAGGGTATTCCTTTTTCGTAATCGATCCAGCCCAGCCCGAAAAAGGGTTAAACTTATGCTGGGTGAATGTCGATTCGTGTCCATTTTAACGAGATCGAAACGACAAGGGCCTCGGCGATCTTTTCATATTTAGAGAGTCAGAAAAGAGCTGAAAGATGACTCCAGAGTGACTTTTCGTGTATTTACCGAGTCCGAAAAAGTATAAAATACAACTCGTTTCCACCTTCTAAGTCGCAAAAACCTGTCACTGCACATACCCAACAAGCTTAAAATCCATTTTCGACATAATACATGCAAATATTTGACAAGAAATAACTTTAAAAACTCATTTTAACGTCGAAAAGTTATAAATATGTCCAATGGTAGAAAATGAAATTACTTTTTACTATTTACCTTGTGGAGAGTAGCAGTGGTCCATTTGGAGCAGAATCTTCTGACGGCGATTGCGACCGATCCAGGCAACCATTCGGCGTCTCGTCTGTGACAGGTAAGAGGCGCTCCTTTTCTCTTTCTTTCCATGTATTTTTAATGATTTCCCTTAAAAAACCAGCTCTGTAAGGGCACTCTTGAATTTTTAGGGCCGGCCCATGTGGCGCAGGTATCGGGCACGGACCCGCGCCACTGAGCTCTTTTTATCAAAGGGCCCGCGCCACATGGCGCGACTGTCAGCAAAACAGTCGCGCCAGCGGCGCAACCCAAATTTCCGCCTAAAAATCCTCTATTTATGCCAAATTTTTTGAATTTTTAAGCTCACAGAAGATCTAATTAGGGGCTTTGAACCATGTGAATGCAGATAAACAGTCAGAATGGTGATTGAATGGAAGGAACGGGAACACGGAGATGAGGACGAAGAAGCCATGCAAAATGAGAATTGCATGAATGCTCTAAGGGACTGTGGCTTAAAGAAATTCTTTCTCACGCCATGCTTACGAGCTCAGCCTGAGCTCCTCCAATATTTGATCAACCTCTGGGATGAAAACGGCCAGGTATTCAGAATACGAGACCAGGTGTTGGAATTGGAGGTCACCGACATTTACTTTGTTACTGGATTATCCCGCAGGGGTCCAATCCCTGTACTGACTGGGAGCAGACCATCAGGGGAGAAGATGGAAGAAGTAATGGCGCGGGTGTGCCGTGGGGCACAAACAGGAACAGGGAGTAAGAAGGTGTACATCTCGAGCATCCCCGACCTAGCACTGAGAGTTGTACTCCACACCATTACGCGGGCTGCTGGATCGCAGGCACCGCATGAGGCTGCAAAGACTCAACTCTTACGCCTGGAGTATGGGTCCCCAGGTGCTGGTGAGCAGCAGGTATCACCATGTATCGAAAGGCGGCTCACAGGCAAAAGGGCAAGCCAGGGTTTGGGTGTGGTTCCATCTTGGTATCGTTCATTAGGAACGCACTCACCCGACCTTCCGGGCCGAAGAGGCCCTGCAGCAAGTCCGGTGCAAGGAGCAGGGGCCGGCCTGGGCAGCGCTGCGATGCCCAGGATGCGGGAGCGAGCAACGAGGATGTCTGGGCTTCGGGATTCTTGATTGGATACGGCGCCAACTGATCATTGTGGAAGATTAGCCCTATGCGGGAACTGACTTTACAGGGGACCCGGATCTCCCGCTACCAGAAGGAGACCACTGGGACGAAGAGCTGGGTAAGACCTCATATTTTTGATTTTATGTTTATATGATTTTTGTTAATACACGGTTGAGTCGCCAATTTTTTGAGGAGGTAAATCCCCTCTGCGGACAGAGGCGATCCCTACTAGCCCAGCAGGGGTCTAGCAACAAACAAACAATGCTATGACGCGAGCTCCTAGTTACGAAATGAAAGACTTGGGATAAGAGCCTACCTGGATTCCAACGCTAGATCTGAAGAAGAGATGTCCCCGTCCTTCAGCCCTGGCAGATCACAATCCTTCCACGATCTCCGTGGATGAACACCTGCACACAGAAGAAACGAACAAATACATGCATAGGAACCAGCATACGTAACTAAACATCGGTCAGAAAAGATATTACTCGCATTAACATGATGGAAAAAGGAGTGGAACCATAATCATAGTCATCTATTAAAATGATAAACGAATAGAAGTTACAACCAAGTTCTGATGTTGCAGCCTCCTTCGAACGGGTCTCCGGTCGTCCACGTCTCGCAAAGCTCGCCAAGGAAAGGGAAAACCTCTCCAGAGTCTCGTAACAATGGTCTCCTCGCTTGAATGGGCCTTAAGGGAAGAAGGGATTCTTTACAGCACAAAGGCACTTGGGAATAGGGAGATGCAAAGCTTCAGCACTTCAAGACTAGCTTGCCATGGATCTGAGCAAGCTTTTATAGATGGGGAAGGAGGGAGTTCGGATCCCTATTATTATGGGATTGGCCCTATCAACAAGGAAGGTTCCATAGAAGGTGGCAAAACTACTTCCCTTCCATAGAACTCCCGCAGCCAAACCTCCCAACTCAAGATAGGCAATGGTTGTGAGTTTGTTTGAACTCAACTTCCGCCATCCATATATAAAAAACAGTTCCTAAAATGGGTGGCGCGATTGCTGCTCTATGACAGAGCGCCAAGTGGCGCGACCTCTTTACAGGATTTCCCTGAGTGGCGCGAGTACTGAACTGTCTACCCGCGCCAATGCAAAAAGAGCTGTTTTTCATGGATTTTGCAAGGAGATGTCTCAAGGGGAAATGAAGCTCATACTCGGAGGGATGCAATGATGATGTTTTCAGTGCATGACAGTGTTCACAGGTCACATTATGGGTCCTCCATTGTGCGGGACGGGGAATGGTAAGGACGGTGACAAATTGCGTGTAACACCTTGTTGGCGCTTCCACGGCCCGAAGCTTATTGAATTATTGCCACTATCACTTGTTGTGGTGGTATGGCCTACGACCTACCACTGAAAACAATCCTTATCTACCTTATGGGCTTTTTCTTCTCCTTAGCTCTGATACCATGTTAAATTCTGAAGATGTTCTATGCTTAGATGCAAATATACTTTGACCTTCTAGGGCATAATGAAATTAAGATGCAGATAGAACATACCAATAGATCGATGGAAAACAAGCCAAAAATAGAGATAAATAATGGTGGTGTTACGGCGATCAGTATGATGCTTCAACCAGCAAAGTCTTCATAAGGTCAGCTACCCACATATGTCACACAACCCCAAGACAACCCAGACAATAATACTCCACAAAGATGCAGCACCAAGAACGCAGCTCCATCGCCATCAAGAGAGAAGAAAATTCCTCCACACATTGTGTGTATAATGAACTCCAAGTCTCTCCAATATATAGGCATCTTTGGGGGTGTGTGACACATCTCTTATGCATGTGGGATAAAACAAGCTGACCTTGCACATGTGGTATAAATTCGAAATACATGATCTACTCATCTGATCAAGATGATCTTTAGATCGATCTTGCACCTCTTCGAAAGAGGAAACCAATAAAAATATTTGCATCATCATCTGAGAATCACATCATGGATTTTGGACCTAGTTGTCGAAAATTAACATAGCACCTTAGCTCTGATACCATGTTGAGAATTTGGAGGGCTGTAGGTTAATACAAAATCTCTTCTTGATAATTACTTGTGACCTTAATTGTGATGTTGATGTCTTCTCTTCTTTTATTTTAGTTAATATTTCATCAAGTTAATTATCAAAAACACAAGACCGAAAGTTAAGCTCCTAGAGCCAGGGTAAAACCTCTCCCTCTTGGAGAGGAAAACCCGCAAAGAATTATTCTTATAGATCTTCAAATGACAAGTACCATGACCTAGACTTAGACCCTTAACCTAGATATGCTTCCAAGACCTTGATCTTCAAATTGTCCTTAATAATTTGTTGACTGCTCTTGACTATCTGCAATCTTTATTCTTGCACTTGACTGTATTCAAGTGATGCCCTAGTTCACTGTTCTGCCTGGACTTATCTTCCTTCCTACACTTGACTGAATTCAAATGTTGCTCTAGTTCACAACACTTGACTGCACTTATTGACTCCCTTTATAACTAATCTTATTCATGAGTTCCGCAATACTTCATGAGGTTGATTAGCACCTTGTTCCTTATACGCACTTATGCTTCTTGTATGTCGACATTGTAGTATTGGTATATGTCCGCAATAATTTCTTATAAGTGTCTACTGTAGGTGCATATATATATATATATATATATATATATCTTCTGTTCCTATGTCCACAATCAATTTACTGTAATGCCACAAAGATATATGCATCCTTTCTTACTTCAGCACAATCAGTGATACTTGTAGTTGACTCATAATATATCTGTACTTAATGCCCTGTACATGTCCTTCAAATCCACATTTTATGTTCTGAACTTCGCATCCACCACAAATATCTGCATCTTCTTTAGGCTATCTGCAGTCAGCCTTAGGTCATCCACAATCTACCTTAGGTTGTCCGTTATCCCTGTTCCAAATTTGCTCCTTAAACCCTGTAACAACCTCAGAGAAATCCGCAAAAATATGTCTCAAATGAACCGTAGGTCAGGGTATACATAGTGGTATATCCTTCTGTTTTAGGCTGACCATTCACCATCATGTAGGCCGACTTTAAATTATGTTCATAGGCCGCCATTGAGTACTTTTATTCCAGCGTTGAGAGTGTAGCTTTGATCCTCATGTAGGAGTCATTTCTTCATGCTATCATGACAAGGTATTGGAGCATAATTACATGACACTTAATTATACTTCTATACTTAGAAGACTCAAGCCTAGTAGACATCAAGAAGAAGTCTATCTACATAATAATAGAATCTTGCTCATGAAACCCATGAAGCAAGTACACCAAGAATACATTTCATTATCTTTGACATCTTCTTTACATATATACATAATTACATAGTCAACATGAAGACCGACCTAGTTACACTTTTCAACAATGTAGGCATTACAAGATTCGTTTGAACCCCCACAAATGTGTTTTTTGTGTGCAATCTGGACGATTACTGGGATTTGTTGTTTCGAATGCTGTCATTCATGTCGACCCCTCAAAGGTTGAGGCCATCATAAATTTACCTCCTCCTTCCACACTTCGCCAACTCCAAAGTTTGCAAGGGAAAGCAAACTTTCTACGTAGGTTTATCCCAAACTATGCTGAGTTAACAAAAAATTTTACCCGGTTGTTGAAACGAAATGTTCCTTTTATTTTGGATGAGATTGTTAATCGATCTTTTGATGCTCTAAAACACGCACTAACCCATGCACCATTATTGCATCCACCCAATTACCACCAGGACTACTTTTTATACTTAGCAGCCTCTGATTCCACCATAGGAATGGTTCTAGTTCAAGAGGATGAATCTCACAATGAGCATGTGATCTATTATCTAAGTCGGAATCTGAACCCAACTAAAATTAAATATTCGCATGTGGATAAATTGGCCTTGGCAGCGGTTCAAGTTGTCCAATGATTCTGTCACTACATATTGTTACGTAAAACAACTTTGATATCTAATTGAAATCCGATGATGTATATTTTAACTAAACAATTACTCGGGTGGAAAATACTCTAAATGGATTGTCATCCTACAAGATTTTGATTTGGAATTCAATAAATCTAAATCAAAGAAATCACTGGTGTTTGCAGAGCTCATGTGTGATTTTCCCAATACTGAGACTGAAACAGTGGTAGAGAATCACATCACAGATGAATCTTTGTTTCTTATCAGTAGGTTAGATCCATGGTATGGATATATCATCATATATCTTCAAACCCAAATCTTTCACCCAGTGCTTTCATGTTCAAATCGACGAAGAATCTGGTATCAATCCCAACAATACAATATTTTTGGGGACACACTTTATTGTCATGGTGCGGATTCTATTTTTCGATGATGTATAACTCACGAAGAGGCTGAAAGGGTTTTTAATGACTGCTACTCTGGAGCGTGTGGTGGTCATATGTATGGGTTTGCCACAATCCAAAATATATTGCGCGTTGTTTATTTTTTGCCGTCATTGTTCAAAGATTGTATTATTGCTGTCTAAAAATGCCACAACTGCCAATTTTTTTATCGAAAGATGTGTGCGCCTCCAGCTCCTCTTCACCCAATCATTGTTGCTGGTATTTTTTTGAAATGGGCATTGATTTCATTACATGTAACCCTCACTCGGTTGGATGGCATGGGTATATTATTATTATTGTAGATTACTTAACCAAATGGGCTGAGGTGATGCCTACATTCACAGCAGATGGAAAAACTGCAGCTACATTCATATTCAATCATATGATTTCTTGTTTCGGTGTACCCCAAGCTATTATCACAGACCATGGGTGTCATTTTCGAAATATAATGATGACCGAACTTTCCGATCAAGCTGGCCTGCGCCATGATAACTCTACTCCATATTACCCGCAGGCTAATGGTCAGGTTGAAGCTGTCAATAAGGTTTTAACCACCATGATTAAACAGATTATCGGACTCACAAATCGAATTGGCATACCATGCTTTTTTTAGCACTATGGGCATATCGAACCTCAGCAAAAACTGCTACAAGGTTCACACCTTTTCAACTGGTCTATGGTTTAGAAGTTGTGTTACCCATTGAATGCGAAATACTATCACTCCAGTTAGCCATTAAGTTACTACCAGCTACCTGTGAAGAGGAAAAAATATTTTTGTACTTAACACAATTATATGAGACTTAGTGCACTGCTGCATTAGCTACCTAAGCTCATAAGAAACGTGTGAAAGCTCAGTATGATTGAAATGTCACCCCTCGTGTTTTTTCAAAAGGTGACCTAGTCTTAGTATATGATCAAGCTAACAATAAGCTAGGTGCTGGGAAATTCGAACCTATGTGACATGGTCCCTACATTGTCAAGCATGTGCTTGCAAAAGGAGCCTATGAATTGACTGATTATGACGAGGTCTCTTTAGATAAGCCCAGAAATGGTCTTTATCTTAAGAGATATTATGCTTGACTTTCATGTGAAGATATCACTTGTATATTAGTTATTTTTTAGATAGTGTGCCTTAGATTAGATAAGTGTGCCTAGATTAAGTTTGTTGTTACTACTATCACTACTTATCTTGATTACTCTTGATATCGCAGATGTTGACATCCTTTCAAATGTACATTGGTTTTGCCGATGGTGCCTGTCGTAGTGCACGAAATATCTCTTCCGCAACTTGGGTTATCTATTCACCCACTGATGAGTTAATTTCTATGCATGAGGTAAGCTTTGGTCAAACAATGAACAATATTGTAGAATATAGCGCAATCATTGAGTTATTATCTGATGCCATTTAATTTGGTATTCGATGTTTGATCATTAAGTTGGATTCAGAACTCATTGTATTACATTTAAAGAAAGAATACGCAATTAAAAATCCAGTGTTATTGAGATTATTTTTGAAGGTTCGTCTCTTGAAATGACAGTTTGATTACATCGAATATCAACACATTTCAAGAAATTTAAACACATTGGCCGATGCATTAGCTAATTGTGTTCTAAATAAACATTTGCAACATTAAAATAGTAAACCAAAACAACATTCGATACATGTTAAACAAGATACTCAGAGAAAGTAGTAATATCATAAATAGGTTTGTTTTCAAAAATATTACATCGTCGATGATCATAGGTTCAAACACCTTATTATCTAATAGATACTGATACAAAACTAAAAAATAAAAAAATATGTCAATTCACAATGATCATCCACTATTTGTGATGATGATCATGGTAATAGACTATGGTACATGCCACCTTGCGCAGGAATCTCCTAAACTGTCTTGGAACACCTGTAACATGTCTCTGAAGCCGGAGAGGAATGTCATTTGTCCCTGTCTCAGGAATATCTATGGTTAACCTCTCCAAGTTGTGTTCCATATCAATTAGGATCTCTACTGCCTGATCCTGTGGTGGTGTTATAGGCTCTGCTTGCCGCCTATTAAAGCGGCAGAGTGTAGCTGGTCATCATGGACCAACATATGCATTTAAATATTGTTATCAGTATTGGACGATAAAAAACAAATAAAAATTAGATTAAAAACATCAAAATTGTTCACTTACCTGATTCGTCCCATTGTGCCCCTGGAGGCAAGGACATCTCAGGATCACCTCTGAAATCTATACCTGCATAAGGGAAGTCTTCAATTGTGAAGAAATGGTTTCTTAGCCACATAAAGTACGCCGGAGTGAACCGAACCACTAAATTTCCATCGCCACCATGGCGAGCCATTAATACAACCCAACGTACCATCTGAGGTTCCCCACGATCTACTAGAATAAGCTGAGGGGCGAGAAGCGAGATTCTCTCCAAGGAAAAAGAAATCAAAATGGCGCCATAACCAAAGTTTTTTAACTTTGCATTCTTTTCTCTGGTTAGTTGGTCTTTCATGTTAGCCAATACCCCTTCGCACCAGTTGAATACGGTGCCTCTGAAACACTCTATTGCGGTCTGCATTTGAGATTTAGTGGCTACATGTGGGGTTGCAATTCCACACAACCTGGTTACTGTGAATGCAATCACTTTGATATCTAATCGCAGGATAGTTTTTATGTCCATGCGATTATCCTTTGGATTTTCTTCATCACTGCAAAACTGTTTTTTGTAGCTAGTAACGGGTAGGACACCCTGTCTAGACCCAAACAAGGATATGTTTTCTCCTCTTCGGGACAATCCAGTGAGGAAATAGATATCCTCGAGCTCGATTTTGAGTCGATGGTCACCAATGATAAAGCATTGATCTTGAACTTCCCATGTATTTACTAACCATGTCATCAGCTCTACCTGTGCTTTCATACCTTGGATCGCCCAGAACTTATATAAACCACATTTTTTTAACACACGCATTGTTGCGGGATCATTCATGGCTTCATTTTCTATAGCCTCATGCTCACGTTCTCTCCACTCTAGCATGGTGGAATAACCTGCAGATAAACACATTTGAAAGTTAGAAACCATTGGAGTGTAAAACTTTAATCATTTTTAATAGAATTTGTAAATTTTAAAATGGACACGATGCATTCGCATTTTTTGTGCGGAGACAATGCGGACGTCCGCACAGGCTCCACATAAAAACCACAGTAGCCCGATAATTTTCCTTTTGAAAAATTATCGGGGCCCGCAGGTAGCAAGCGCATGACCTGTGGACCCCCAAGAGCGCATTTTTGAACATAAATTCCTCCCAAAAAATGAAATTAAAGCTAAAAAAGAGAATTGAAATAGATAGAAATGAAGAGTAAGATGATGTGGATTACCTAGTTCTGACGAATCATGGAATGAACGGTCGGTTCTCCTGATATTAGCTCCGAAACTTTTTTGCCAAAAGCTTTCAATTCACTGCTCTAAAGACAAAAGGTGAAAATGATTTTGTTAAACTACCTTTTTATAGTTTTTGAATGAATAAAATATTTTATTTTATTTATTTTTCACTTTAAAAGGCTATTTTCGATATTTTTACTTCTTGGAAATAGGTATGTGTAATCTTTTGAGTTTATGTGCAGGATACAGGATTTTTTCAGTGAAAATAATTATTTTGATGCTGATTATACTTTTATCACTTTTCCGTGCTCTTGAAAATTACAAAAAAGAGAAACCCTAGAGTTCTCTTTTAAGCCCTTATCAGACTCTCTAAATATGAAAAGATCACTGAGTACTTGACTATTCAAACTCGTTAAAGGAAATGAACAGTCATCCCTTAGTATAAGTTTACCCCTTTTTCGGACTGAAATGGACTATTTACGAAAAATGTATACGTTGACTAATCATAGTCAATAGAGTTCTCTCCTGTATTATTTTTATCCTTTTTCGAGCTTGAGAAACTAAATTTACGAAAAAGTACAACCACAGTTTACTTATGTTTTTCTTTTGACTCCCTAAAACTGAAAAACGTCGAGTTTCTCTTATACTGGACTCGTCAAAATTTAACAATAAAGGACCTGTCAATTACAAACATGATCGAACCACTCATTCTTAGGGTTCGATTTTAATTCTAAGATGGACTCATCCGAATGATGAGTTTACACAAACAAGCAAATGTTATCCTCCTCAAGCTTGTCAAAAATAAAGAGGTACTTTCCAGTAATGGTGGGGGAAAAAGAGAGAAAAAGAATTCAGTTGTCACCCTTGTTTGAAAAGCTATATACCACTCTTGAACACGACACTTTGTCATACTTGTACATGGGTTGGGAAATCCTTTGTCTAACAGTTAATCAAACCACATTGAAAATCTTCAGCGGGTTTTGGGTATTAGCTTTAGGTCAATTGTTACCAAACCATCTGCAGTGTCGTTATGTGTTCAAAAGACAGTTCAAATAAACCATTCATTGCAAACATTTGTCTCCATTCACGTTGACCATCCCTGAGTCAGTCATTGCAAATATTTCTCCAAAACTTGATCTAATGGTTTCGTGTCGTAGGCTTTCCAGTGACGGGTCACTTTCTATCGATGACAGCTCATCATCTAGAAAGTTGATCTAGAATCCTATCAGTACCTTGGGATCTACATGCCCTAATGGCAGGTTTCTTGCCTTCGATGACAAGTTGCATCATTGACCTTCGATCGAATGATTCTATGAAGTGTTTGACTGCAAATCATTCATTCACAGTTCATGGCTTGTATTGAGTACTTTGAGAGCCATTATCATTATTGGTGGTTTCTCTCACACTTCTTAACAGTTCACATCATTGATTGATAATCAAGTGGTTTCTACCATGTTCGACTTCGACACAATCAATCGCATGGACAGAATTGTACTAGTTCGAGAAGTGGAAATCAAGACCCTGGATCTAGTTTCCACCATCCAAGCTGCGAGGATTTTTATTATTCATGATACATTAGACTACTTATGACAGATGGTTGTGTCCATACTGTCTACTGTTGATGTAATATTAAAATCATATATGTACCAGAACATTTAGTTAGTTTTTATCTGAGTATGGGAATGCCTACCTCAGCGGTGATATATATATATATATATATATGCTTGCATTAAATGTTTTTAAAGGTTTTCGACTAGTGTGTCCGCAATCCAATCCTCAGAATGATAAAACACTTCACTCTTCAGAACAACCTCAAACTTTGCACTTTAGCGGGAAATCTGTTACACGTTATTTTGTCACTATGACATTTGACTGACCATATAGGTCCATCACTACGTATATTGTGCTCCCTCAGAAATCAAAAAACCCTAATGTTCCTAAACCAAGTCTTGGAATTTGAGAAAAGCTCATTAAAACCCTTAAAAGTCTAACTATGCACTTTTCCTAGCCTTTTCCTGCAGGTTCGCAGATACTTGTTCTATAGCCTGTAGCAGCTCCTGCATGTTCTGCTAATAAAACCTGCGGACCCCTGTAAAAAGTCAAATAAAGGAAAAAGTAAGTTCTAGAAGCCCAACTAGTCGAATATTCTCCCAACTAGAAGCTTCTAGAGGGGCGATTAGTTTGAGCTTTATCCCTCCACTCATGGAGCTTATCCGTTGGTCTATGGAGCTTAAATCCCTTCATGAGATGAATCCATCCCCCTCTTCATGGAATTGAAACTACCTCCATTTCCCTATAAATTGAGCTCATGTTTCAGTCTCAAGGGGAGATGGTAGACATACATGTTAGTTGCTGAAGAAATTCTCAAGAGAGCATACTCTCTACACTAGTTGTTGTTAGCATGAGAATGATCACACCCTTATGTCCATAATTCCATGTTGGTTAAAAAGAGAGAAAGGCTTGTCAAACTGAAGAAGGAACGATTGTTCAGGACCCCAGGAAAAATTTGTACAACATCAAGGCATCAGGATTTAAAGTTACTATTTTCATTCAAAAAAAATACATATGGATCTCCTTTTCTTATCGAGTTGTTCTTGTGCTTATTTGAATAATTCAATACTTAGACTCCTTGATCACTAAGTTAGATTAACTGTTCTTATTTATTATATGTTATAGGTGCTTTTAATTCTTTTGTCCGTCTTTGATTACATGTTCTACTTACTGGAGAAACCTCTTTGGAGCAACTGGATAAAACACTGCACCAAACGTTGGATTTCAAGGTAGGGGCATGTCCTCTTTTTTTGTTTATAATAATTCTAAATTGCAAATAATCTAGAGAAAACAATTTACAAATGGATGTGGTTTCTAGCTATTCGTAGAATACTAGGGAAATCGCACTTGTCCGCAAGAGGGATTAATCTACATAACACCAGAGATTGATCAAAAGTATATCATATGATATACCAAATTGAATATACTAAAGTACTTTATCCAATGGCACCAGTCTAGCTACAATCTAGATGCTTTGAAAAATATATCTATTATGCAATATCCACAACCATCATCGAAACATCCTAGAAAAAAAAATATTTTAAATCAATGATAGTAATCAAACACCTTACCTATGAATAGTTCATTATGATCCCTAGATGAGAGAAACATCCCACTAAACTATCATATCCATTAATGTGGGAATCTGATGCAAGAGCATTAGGCACAATAAAATACTTTGTATCTAAGTAGACATAGGGGGGTCTTATGTTTTTAAATTCTCATGTAATTATTAGTAGTTGAATAAAATAGTGAGGAATTGTAAATGTTATCTAACCATTAGAGAACATGAGAAGGAGTTGATTAAGTTAGGAATGTGAAGAGTCAGGGGTTTAGGCGAAATTTAGGACCTTGAGAAATCCAAGAGTTTTGTGGAGTTGTCAAAGAAGTTGAATCGATTCGTTAATATTCTGTATAAATGTAAGCATCAAATAGAGGTCTGAGGAGGAGGATAGCGGTTCAGGGCAGAGTAGTGAGGTAGAAGGCCATCAAATTGAAGATCTGGCCAAACAAGAGTTTTGTAAGTAAATTCATGTATATATATATGAAAGGGTTTGTTCAGCCTTATATGAATATTGTTTGATTTAACTCTGTGTGAATGGATTGAATTTCGATAAGTAATTGTACAAGGACCAGTGTGGCGAATTACTGAAATTGGGTTTTTAAACAACATTCTAGGTATCATTAAGAAATCGATGGTAATGTCAATATTTTGATTCATAGGCAATTGAATGTGCTGAAGGCATATGTTATAAGGGTTGGTTCTGGAACGAACTAGGAATTCAAGGTCGGAATCACATTGGTTTTAATATGTTATAATGGTTACAAAAACACAGAAATGGAGTAAAAGAATTCCACTCCTTGATTGAATACCGAGAGGGGCCGAAATGTACTAGAATATAGGATTGCAGAGGTCCTGCAGTGCAATCGAATGTAATTTCGATGGCGCTAGAATAATAAGTCAAAATCAAGAGCAGAACTGTGAGGATTAGTGTACGCTGGCATTTCAATCTTCAGATGCATCAATGGAATAGAGATTAACACAGTGATGGAGGAGTAATGAATTGAAGATGCAGAGAACCGAATTTCATTGCAGAGGTGTCGTAGTGCAGAGTTTAAACCATAGGTGGAACCTTGAGTTAATAAATGGAACTTGAGTGTTGAACATTAAAACTGGAGTTGAAAACCAGTGGGTTCGCATGCGGTTAAGACTGGTAAGTGGATTTACAAAAAAAAACGCAATATCATTAGATGAAGGACGTATGGCATAAGTGGTAAGTTCAAAACCACTTTTATCGCGTTTTTTTTTAGCGTTAAGGTTTGGAGGTTAAAAAAACGCAATATTTGTTATATTCGTTTGATCTTGATCGGAGGAGATCCAATGACGCTCATGCCACAAGCTAATCGGAGGTTTACAAAGGCATGGATCAACGGTGGTGGCCATCAGAGTGGAGCGCGACATTTTTATAGCCGTCGGATGGCGAGGTAAGTCAAATACTGTGGGCCCGAGGACGTTTACATGTGTTATCACCGGGGGTTTAAATCTAAGTCAAGGCTTTGTTATAATGGTTGACAGAGGATGTAATATATGTTAATATATTATCGTTGGTATGAAATATCACAAAGGGTGCGCGTATAAAATTTGTATATGTGAGTATTAATTGTTGTGGAGCCCATATTAATCATTTGGATAATTGAGGTTTATTAAAGTGTGAAATGAGAATGTGAACCGTAAACCTGTATGCTGGCAAAGTGGGTACGTTATAATATGTTATAACTAAAGATTGGGTTTGGTGAATGGCGCTTTGAATATTCGAACCAAAGTTTATTTATTCAATGTCAAACATCAATCTTTGATATTTGGGTTTGTTAAGTTGCGGGTGAAATAGTTATATGCACTGGTCATTGTTTAAACAAGGGTTGAACTTGGTATGAATTAAGCGGGCAAAGAATTACCTTGGTTTAATACATGTTGCGTGGACATACACTAAGGTATGTGAGAGTCGAAGATTTGCCTTGGACTCGATAAAAGAAACCAATTCCATAAAGTGAGTTATAATAAGGTTTTCAATTGAAAAGAAAAGGAGCTTCTGTATATAGACTATAACCTGAGTTGAGGGTTGTGGGTTTACCACCATAAGAGAAAACTTTGAATTAATATCTCAAATCTCAGATTTGAGATATTAAGCTTCCAGAGATATTTTTAAAGATTGCCCAGATTTAAAATTATTTGGAAAAAAAAATTGGAATGCAGTTTATACGCACATAAAGAGTGTGATAGTGGATTGAGAGGTTAGCCCGGGCATCATGTGGTATCAGAGCTGGAATAGCTCTATTTGAAGTAAAGGATTTTTTTTTTTTGTAAGTAAACCTGAATGTGTGATGAGAGAAGAAGGAAGATCAGATTCTAAGATCTGATATGCAGCAAAGTACACAGAATTACAGTGAATAGAGGTTTGCAGAAATGAATGGAAGACAGACCATGCAGAGATTTTGCAGGTAAAATAATTTTAAATCTGACTTGAAATTTATGATTGCGGAATCATGGTTGCAAAAAAGTGAAGACAGAGTTTGATGGTGATAGCAGTGAACCTGATATTCAACTAAAGATTGGATAGGAAGAACAATTGCAGTGTTCTCAAGAGAAGGTGAGTTGATGAGCAATGTTTAACTCTGGTTTGAAGAATTGTTTGCAGAATTTAAATTGCAGACAATTGAAGAAATCTCAGAAAATCAGATCACAGCTTTGAGAGCAGTGATGAAAGGGTCCAACAGAGGATTCTAAAGTGAAGAAGAAAGTGTGGCAGAACCTAGAGAATTCCCAACAGAGGTTGGATGAAAGAAGAACAGATGTGTTCTTGAAAATTTGCAGAGTGAAGCCTAGAGAGAGCAAAAGAGAGTGCTCAGAAGGTTTCAGCAGATAGGGGACCAGTACTTGCCAAAAGCCTAGATCTAGAGGAAAGGATTGGTGAGGTAAGTGGCAGCAGGAGAGCTCGTTGTTGCAGAGGCTTAGTGCAGCTTATGAGTGAAGAACTCATGGAGGAGAAGATGGCTACTGATAGTCATAGCAGAGATAACAAAGGTTCTGAGAGAGAGCACATCAGAAGAAAGGAGAAAGCAGATGCCAAGGCTAATGGCATAAGGCAGCAGTTGACTGATGCAGAATATTGGAGAGAGGTAGCTGAGATCAGAGAGCAGTTTAACAAACTGAAGATGATGATAGAGGAAAGCCAGAGAGTTGGTTGGCTCATGAAAAAGAGAGTGAAATGGCAACCATTACAGTTAAGGTTGAGGCAAAAGGAGATTTCCTTATTGAAAGAGGAACTCAAAGCAGCTGAGTTGAGAAAAAAAAATTATGTTTGTGAAGCAGAACAAGAATGGAGATCTGCAAGAGATCTTGTGAGACATGGTGAAGGCTTAAGGTAGCAAGAAGTTTGTCTTGCTAAAAAGGATATAATTGGTGATTTCTTGAGTTATTGGACAAGTCCAGACCAGCTGGATGATGTAAAGCCGTGTATTTTTTAACCTGACAGTTGTGAGGTGATTACAGGTTCCACAGAGGAAGAGGAACTTAGAGTTCTTGAGTTAAGGATGGAATTTGAAGATTCCATATGCAGACCTGTTCAAAGGGAAGTGTTTGAGAAAGCAACCAAGACTGAAAATTTTTGTGGTTTTGAAACTAAAAAGTTGTGTATGTTTGCAGGTACATCACAGGGAGATGAACAAGCTTTAAATTTTGTTGAGGAGGAAGAATTGAATCTTAAATCTGTTCAGATCAATGATGGGATAGTAAGATCTCAGGAAGCCATGAAGACAAGGGAGTCTAATGAGAATATTCAGCAGAATATTGGAGCAGAGAGAGAAGGACCAGCTGATGATTGGTCAAGAACAAGCGGAGGTATAAAAGGTTGGGTGAGGTTCTCGAAATCTACCCCATTGGAAGTTGTTGAGTTGTATAGAAGATTCGATTTTCAAAGAAGAGAATTGGAGAGACAGAGGACCTATGCCCAGGATAATTTGCTGAAGAAGCAAGACAGAGGAATTGTCATGAATGACAAGCAGAGAACAGAGGATAAGAAAATGATTCAGCAAAATGAAGGAGCTCATTTTGGTGAATCACAACAGAAGTACATTAATGAAACAGATGATGGAAAGAAAGAGAGACTAGCTGACAGTCTCATGGAGGATGAAAATCAACATACTGATGTGCTGACAGAGGATTTGGAAGAAAGCTCAGAACAACATACTAATGTGTTGTCAGAGGAGGAAGAAGTATTGAGACCTTGTAATTTTAGTGTTGAAGGCTCATGTGTTAATCATGCAGGCAAAGAGGGACAACCAATGAAAATTGTCAGAGAATTGAATGAAAGAGAAACTATGTTGGCTGAAAACATAGTGAAGGATTATCATTTTAACATGGTGATTGGAACAGTGGAGATAACTCTAGAAGATGAGAAGAAAGACCGTGGAAGTTTTCTGGGTCTTGAAACAGACTTGGAACTGCAGAAAAAAGAATTCGTGACTGGATCATCAATTGGGACCATTGGGTCTTGTGATTTTGAAATTGACAGTTTTATTATGTTTACAGGTGATGCAGAAGACAATCCATCATTTGGAATTGTCTTGAGAGAAGAATAACTGTTGCAAAAAGAAGGTGAGGCAGTCATGTCTCATATGCAGAAACTTGTTACTACTAGTGACAGGGAAGAATTGGCTTGTCTGATGGACCAAGAGCAGACTGTGGGGCAGATTTTTAAAACTGACACAGTGATGAAGAATTGGAACTCTATTCTGATAGAGGAAGATGAAAATGCAGAGTTGGAAGAACTTGATTTGATTTCCAGAATAAATCAAGGGGATAAACGACAATTACTAAAGATTGTCCAAGAAGAAAAAGAAGATGCTGAATTTAAATTGCAGCATATTGAGGATGTTAAACAAGTACAAAACGAGTGGCTGAAATGTTTGTTGGAAACGTTTGAACCAGAGAAAGAGATTGCAGACACTGAAGTAAAAATGCTTGAAGCTGTGAAGGAACAAGGATCAGATACTAGTTTGACAAATTTGATTATGTTTACTAGTACACTGAGTGGTTATGTTACTGCAATTAGAGAACTAAAAGATAATTTACTTTTTAAATGTAAATTTGTAGGTGATGAGCAAGAGAATGTTGTAGAGGGAGATATCTTAAGAGATATTCAGGATGTTTGGGAGGAGGCAACATTGGCATCAGCGACATCTATGGTGGCAGCTGAAGCAACATGGGGGGTGACATCTGCAGGAGTAGTAAACATGTTAGTAACATGTGGAACAACAAGAGCAACAATGTTGGCAGCAATAGAAATTGAAGGTAGCAACAAGAGGCAAAGAGATTTCCAGATAGAAGATAAACTGGACCGAGAAATTGAAAACATCAGAGAACTGATGAGGAATGTGTCTCAAAAGCAGCAGACAGTAGCAAGAAAACAGAAGGATTTTAGCAAAGGAAAGACAAAAAGAGATTGTGAAAACATAGCTAGAAGTAAATTGCAGAACAAGATATGGAGACCTGGAGAAGTACAATTAAAGGATGATGCAACTGTTGGACAGCAGAAAAATAGAGTATGGGATCCAGGAGGCAGAGACTAAAGGCACATGATCAGGAGATCATGATCAATTTGAACTTTGGGAGTCTGATGCAAGAGCATTAGGCACAATAAAATACTTAGTATCTAAGTAGACATAGGGGGTCTTATGTTTTTAAATTCTCATGTAATTATTAGTAGTTGAATAAAATAGTGAGGAATTGTAAATGTTCTCTAACCATTACAGAACATGAGAAGAAGTTGATTAAGTTAGGAATGTGAAGAGTCAGGGATTTAGGCTAAATTTAGGACCTTGAGAAATCCAAGAGTTTTGTGGAGTTGTCAAAGAAGCTGAATCGATTCATTAATCTTCTGTATAAATGTAAGCATCAAATAGAGATCTGAGGAGGAGGATAGCGGTTCAGGACAGAGTAGTGAGGTAGAAGGCCATCGAATTGAAGACCTAGCCAAACAAGAGTTTTGTAGGTAAATTCATGTATATATATATGAAAGGGTTTGTTCAGCCTTATATGAATATTATTTGATTTAACTCTGTGTGAATGGATTGAATTTCGATAAGTAATTGTACAAGGACCAGTGTGGTGAATTACTGAAATTGGGTTTTTAAACAACATTCTAGGTATCATTAAGAAATCGATGGTAATGTCAATATTTTGATTCATAGGCAATTCAATGTGCTGAAGGCTTATGTTATAAGGGTTGGTTCTGGAACGAACTAGGAATTCAAGGTCGGAATCACATTGGTTTTAATATGTTATAATGGTTACATAAACACAGAAATGGAGTAAAAGAATTCCACTCCTTGATTGAATACCGAGAGGGGCCGAAATGTACTAGAATATAGGATTGCAGAGGTCCTGCAGTGCAATCGAATTTAATTTCGATGGCGCTGGAATAATAAGTCAAAATCAAGAGCAGAACTGTGAGGATTAGTGTACGCTGGCAGTTCAATCTTCAGATGCAACAATGGAATAGAGATTAACGCAGTGATGGAGGAGTAATGAATTGAAGACGCAGAGAACCGAATTTCATTGCAGAGGTGCCGTAATGCAGAGTTTAAACCATAGGCGAAACCTTGAGTTAATAAATGGAACCTGAGTGTTGAACAGTAAAACCGGAGTTGAAAACTAGTGGGTTTGCATGCGATTAAGACTGGTAAGCGGATTTACAAAAAAAAACGTGATATCATTAGATGAAGGATGCGTGGCATAAGTGGTAAGTTCAAAACCACTTTTATTGCGTTTTTTTTTAGCGTTAAGGTTCGGAGGTTAAAAAAATGTGATATTCGTTATATTCGTTCAATCTTGATCGGAGGAGATCCAACGACGCTCATGCCACAAGTTGATCGGAGGTTTACAAAGGCATGGATCAACGGTGGTGGCCATCAGAGTGGAGCACGACATGTTTATAGCCGTCGGATGGCGAGGTAAGTCAAATACTGTGGGCCCAAGGACGTTTACATGTGTGATCACCGGGGGTTTAAATCTAAGTCAAGGCTTTGTTATAATGGTTCACGGAGGATCTAATATATGTTAATATATTATCGTTGGTATGAAATATCACAAAGGGTGCGCGTATAAAATTTGTATATGTGAGTATTAATTGTTGTGCGGCCTGTATTTATCATTTGGATAATTGAGGTTTATTAAAATGTGAAATGAGAATGTGAATCGTAAACCTGTATGTTGGCAAAGTGGGTACGTTATAATATGTTATAACTAAAGATTGGGTTTGGTGAATGGCGCTTTGAATATTCGAACCAAAGTTTATTTATTCAATGTCAAATATCGATCTTTGATATTTGGGTTTGTTAAGTTGCAGGCGAAATAGTTATATGCACTGGTCATTGTTTAAACAAGGGTTGAACTTGGTATGAATTAAGCGAGAAAAGAATTACCTTGGTTTAATACATGTTGCATGGACATACACTAAGGTATGTGAGAGTCGAAGATTTGCCTTGGACTCGATAAAAAAAACCAATTCCATAAAGTGGGTTATAATAAGGTTTTCAATTGAAAAGAAAAGGAACTTCCGCATATAGGCTATAACCTGAGTTGAGGGCTGTGGGTTTACCACCATAATAGAAAACTTTGAATTAATATCTCAAATCTCAAATTTGAGATATTAAGCTTCCAGAGATATTTTTAAAGATTGCCCAGATTTAAAATTATTTGGAAAAAAAAATTGGAATGCAGTTTATACGCACATAGAGAGTGTGATAGTGGATTGAGAGGTTAGCCCGGGCATCAGAATCTCAATCAACTAATTTTCCTTTAAACCAAAAACTTAAGAATGAATGCACCTCCAATCAACTTCACTTCACCGAATCTCCTTCAATAAAAGAAGTTATTTTCGCTTCTTAAACTCAAAATTGAATGATTTTTATTTAAATTTGGTGTTTTTTGAAAGGAACTTAGATTTGCAGTCTTATGATCTTCCAATGTAGAAGTTATTTGTCAAATGCCTACGCCATGGTAAGATTTCTTATTCAAATTCAACATAAAAATCCAAAGGAATCGATACGAGCATTTTACTTCCTATTTGTCACAAGAAAACACTTTCATACTACTTGTGATCCTTAACCCTTAAAATTGGATCAAAAATTTTGACACTTCAATAAACATTCAAATAGAGACATATAATCCTTTCAAGTATCCTCTCCTATTCACTTAGCTATACAAGGGGCAATCTCCTAATGAGCTAAGATCCGATATAAGATTTTCCAATACATGCTCCATAAGGAGGACACCATCCTTATTGATAACCAACTAGAGAATTCTAATTATAACCACCTCCCAACTACCCAATGGACCTTTAATGAAGCCATATTACAGTTATTCAATACTAACTAGCTATTAAACCATATTTAATAATAACAACATAGTGAACATAATCCACCTTACATTGAATGACCACCATAACTACCTATTATTACTCTAGTTGACCCTTTAACCTCATACTCCCCTATAGAGGATCCCAACATGCAATTTTTGCAAAAACATTGTTCAATGCACAAATTCAAAATTTCACCTCAACCTTAAGGGTCCTTGAATCTATTGTTTGTGAACTTTCACCTTAGGGTCCTTGAATCTATTGTTTGTGAACTTTCACCTTAGGGATGAAGCTAAAATATAATTACAATTATATATATTTCACTCTTCTGCAATTAAATATAGAAAACCTAAAAATATAAACATCAAAAAAATGTACTTCAAGGTAATTATGTTTCCAACACTTAGGGCACAAATTCCAACATATAATAGAACAAAAATTTACTTATTAACAATACATTTGTCACAGCTACAAATTTATGTTCTTACTTTCCATATACTTATTAATTCACTTAAAATCTTTAATGATTATGATAAATCAACATACCAAAGAACATCAAAATCTACTCATTCACCATGAGAATATACATTGAAAATCAAAACTATAAGTACACAATTTGAACAACAAAGTATACTTCTATACATAAAAATGAAGTTGGTACAAGATAGTTATCCAGCTTATCACAAACTAGGGCTATGTAGTGCTCTCCAAACCCTAGCTAAAATAGCCATAACAACCTAGCATCACACCATCCATCAAACCTTAGCCAACAACAACTATCTTGGAGTTACTCCCAACCAATGCTAGTCATCCCCCAAAGATCTGTAACTAGCTAGCATACATACCACCAAGCCCTCTTTGACACCTACACTTGCATCACACAAGTGTACAAGATTAAACAAGATAGTCTTCTACTATCTTCTCCACATCTAACACTTCCAGAAGTCCTGAATTTTCTAATGCTACAAACTGTAAGATTCTTCTCTCATAAGAACAAGTGGTCCCTTTGCTCCCCTAGGTTTTTTCCTAAACCATGGCTCTCCTTGTCTTCTTTAGGGTTGAACCCTAACACCTGCCTTTCATCAACACAAGAACCTTAACAAACTAAACATGGATGCATGATTCAATGAAGAAAAACTACATATGAAATATACAAGTTCATTCCACTAAATGTAAGAAGCAATGAGTATGTAGTCAGTAAAGGCTCTCTCCTTCCTTCCTTTAGATAGAGATAAGGGAGGCCAACAATAGAGGAATGGATTTGGTCCATATCCAACTACTTCAATCCATCTAACTAATCACTAGCTAAGCCACCTCATGAAGTGCTCCAACTCTAAAAAGTGAAAAGACAAATGTCAAGCTCTAAGATAAGCTTGTCCATCAAGCAAGTGTCCTAAGTTGAGCACTCTACAAGACCAATTTCCAAAGCTATGCAAAGTCATCCAATGCTCCAACTGTTTCCTCCTAAGCCATGTGCTCCTTGAGATCCTCACACCTCCATGAATGCTCCTCAGCCCAAACATCCTCGCATCAAACACAAGTCTCCTTGTATGCAACCAAGTTATGCCATGCTACCCAAAAACTAAGCCCTCCTCATAATGCTCCAACACTCCTCATATAGGTTCACCTCCTATGTAAGCAATCAATCCCTCTATGTGTGCGTCATGAAGATTGTTAGCATGTCACATCGAATACCAACCTCTTAAGGAAGTGCACTACATAAGTATCAAGTCAAGGTCTAGTTAACAAAGAGTAAACTATCTTGAATGTGTATGTCTACTAAAACACCAAAAGAGTAGATATCACACCATGCACTGCACATCACATGAAATACCACCAAACATGGTGTAAACAATTTTGAAGTAGCCCCCAGATCCTAACAATCCAAAGAAAATTTTTGAAATTCAACATATGATGATGATCACAATAAATCATGAATCAACTCATTGAATAGTTACTCATTGTATTAGAGTTTGATCACATTTTTACTATGGGTGCAACATATAAAGCCTTCATGTTTTTGTATTACATCCCCAATATATAGAGTTGGTTTTTCAATGTTTTATATTTTGTGTATTTCAAAGTTTATGATATATGTATCTCAATAGATTTTGTGAGCATGTAAGATAAATCAGCAGACTTACATATTTGGTCTCCAATTATTCCCATTTACCATGATTTAGTAAATTTTAAATAAACTTACTTATTTGGTCTACAAATGTTCATATTTACATTGAATCGTATTCATATTTTTGTACCTAAATTTTGAATATCTGAGCAATTTTTAATTCAAGCAAAACCTACCCCAAATCAAAAGACTCGCCACCGAAACTGACACTATCTACTATGGTGTGCACATGCTCTCGAATATGCATAAAATTTTAAAAAATACAATAAAAAGCATAAACTATGGGCTTTCAAACAATCCATGGAACCACAGCCCATGGAAATCACAGACATTATACAAATAACTAGGACCTACAGGCTTTCAAACAGCTCTCATCATGGCACTGATGTATGGCATCAAGAACTAGGAACTTGAGACAAGTAATCATTGTAAAGGTCTGAAGAACCCAAAAATCAAATAATGTTTTACACATTCTGAGTACATTATCCTGTCAATTCCTTGAAAGAATTGGTTACATTAGAGTACACTTCGAATAAATTATCCAAACCTTTGGGTTATCTGGGAAATGTGTATGTTAGAACATCATAATACATTTGCAGCCATTATGCAACAGGAAAGACTTGAAGCCATTTGATACCTTATTAAAATATCCAGTTCTCAACACCAAAGATATAAAAGAATAGATATTTAAAGAATTATTTACTAGCCTACCTAAAGAATTTGGAAAAAAAAAAAATTGTACTCATGACATCTTTTTGGTGATTTTTTGTCGATGCTTCTTATTTGCAGTAGTTCTTCGGAAAGTTCTATGCAGCTGTAATGACCAGCCAATTAGAAATAGCAGAAGTGTGATACCAAAGGTCGCCCAGAACTTGAAAATCCATGATGGCATTGGGTTGGGGTAAAGACCTGTTCAAACACAAGTAGATTCCCTTAAGTACAACAGTCTCAACCTCTATAAGAATCCCCTAACTATTCCAAAATCAAACCAGCATGTAACTATTGATGCAAATAAGTGATATAAGCATCTATGCTGACATCTGAAAAATGAAAGAAGTGCACAGAAATACTAGGAGTTTTACCATGCCCAAACTTAATACAAATGAGTAGCTCCACAATACAAATGGCAAGAGAAAGCCAACAGAATGCCCCCACCTTTTTAGTTGGTTTTCTGCATGAAAATAGCATGGAAAACGATTCATTTCAATCTGATAAAATAGCAAAAGAGATGAAACAATTAAGCATCAACATCTGTTCTGAAACATTGTGACTTTAGTCCATTAACATAATATTTTATAACGCTTGAATAATGCAGTTGCGTAAACAGAAACTAATGCCTGTGACTTAGTTCTCCGTGCATACTCACTTCACAATTTAATATGTATCAACTAAATATTTGGGGAAGAAAGTTCACTACTTTGCAAATATACATTTCCTTCCATGAATTCACCGAGAACTAACACCAAATCACTTCACTTCATAGTTATCTTATCCAAACCTTGCGGATTAAAAATCAGTCTTAAATGTAGCAACTTCATATTCAAGAAGGTTTGAGGCTGATGATAAAGGGAATGGTGAGGTATGTTTGAATTCAAAGAAAAACCTCTAAATGAGTAAGATGGCACTAGTAGTCTTTAACGTTACTGAACTCCATGTTCCAAACTAAATAAAGCTACTCTGTTCATTTTGAAATTAATGATTCTTCTCCGCCTTCAAAAATATTGGACCATACATGACAATAAGCAGGATAGGTTCCAGAGGCATCCAGAACAAGACGTAGAAATGATGTCAAAAAGTCATCAATGTTATGCAGAGTTGTTTGATAGTGGCTGGAGACAGACAACATTGGGATGTTATTATAATTTATGACAATAACTTGGCACCTTGTACTCTTATGCAAGGCTAATAACTGCTGGGACTTCAGTCCACCAGATGTTAAATTTTAACTATGAAACATAGTTTGCTCCTTTAAAAAAAATTCATGCACAAGCAATCAGTATCCTGATTTGGAAGCTAACAGAAACTGGATGCTCTATGACAACAACCATGCCGAGAGGCAGCTGAATATAATTGCAACAATTTAAGATAAGTTGAGAAATAACTAGATAAATGCTCTTCTTTTGACATATACACTATTTTCCTTGGTAGCGATAAAATACATTCTAATATACACTATTTTCCTTGGTAGCGATAAAATACATTCTATTTCAAAATATGTGCATGTCTAGCACATTACAATTAAAAACTTTTAAAAGACTTAGAGAAACCAATGCTCTCTAGTGAATCCACAGGCATGTGTGTGTGTATGAAAGAGAGCGTTGAGAGAGAGAGAGAGAGAGAGAGAGACCTGTCTTGCAAATATGAGTTGTATTCACGAATGGTAGGTAGAGCAATAAGCCACCATATAATCAATCTATAGGCATTTAAAGGATTCCGAGGTGGAATCCATAGACAAAACTTAAGGAAGAATGCATTAAGCTCCACAGTCAGGAAAACAATGATCAGGCCAAGAACTTGTACAAAACGCCGAGGCCCTGATAGAGGATACCATTCATCCTTGTCCCAATATGCAGGTGTGAACTGACCCAATGTGCGCTTTACCTGTAAAATCATAAAAATCACGAGAAACATCAGACACCACTAGGATATAAAACCTTAAAAACCACACACTGAAAGCAAATATCTACCTCATTTGAGAACTCTGTCTAAGCACATTTTGTCTATTATAATTCAAGACATTTCTTTAAGCACCAATCTCTTCCTCGTTCTTATAACAAGTTGAATGAACTAGAATTAATTCCCAGACCAACTATTTTTACTTCATATTTATTAAATATTATGTTATAGATTTGATGTATGCAGCTGTTAAAGATATAGCAGAACACTCTACTTCTTTCATCCATGGTCATTTCTGCATAGTGACCAAAATACATTGTTGCCTCTCGGCTTTAACATTTTCACTTATTTTGATAGTGTTTCAAAGCATCCTTAATGCAACCTATGCCGTTGTCATCATTCTATCAAAAGACAAGTCTTCCAAATTTTCCTTATCATCCATTGGCCAAATGGAAGTAATTTCTGGTCTATGAGATCTGCAGAGATCAAGTAAGGCAGGAATATCGTGGCTTGTTTCCATTTCAGAGGCAAAAGGGCATCCTCAATTAACCGACCTCTACTCTTACAGCTCTGAGTTTCCATCTAATCCTATTGCAGTCTATTTTACTTTCATTTGAACTGAGCAGGATAACCTGTCCTTCCAACACGTACATCTATTACTATGCTCCTTACGTCACAGCAAGGAAGGCCGGCATCATTCCAATACAATGAATTATCATATGCTTGACCACTACCATCAATCTGATGCACCATATATTTCTACTACCATTAACTGGATGCACAACATATATTCCTAAAGACTCGCTTTGGGGGACATTCTTAGGATTATATCTGAACCAATGGAAGGCATGCTCAGATTATATCTAGATCTCTTTAAAGCTGCTAGTCATACATCAGCAGACATATGGAAGGCCTGCAATATTATTTGTATCCAGGTTGGGACCACATTCAAAATATACAAGTGGTCCCTATTTATGACAGCTTTCGCACTATCGTAGCCTCTCTTTCCACCTAAGAGAAAGACAACTCAACTCCCACAGGTAATATAGCTCCACAAACACACACATTACGAAAATGAGATATTTGAAGATTTCAGTACTTCTAATTCTGTTTAAAGATAGTAGTACATTGGCTGACATACAGAAGCCAGTGCCTGCAATGTTGTTTATATCCAAGTTGACACCATATTCAAAAGAAACAAGTGGTCCCTTCTTATGACAATTTTGGCATTAAATTCTAATAGCCAGCCTTTCCACTTGAGAGAAAGAAAGGCCGACTGTCAGAGCTCTTATAGATCCCCATTAATTACTAAATATACATTTCAGGGAAAAAAATGAGATTTAAAACAACCATAAGACTGCATTTTTCTATGTTTATAGGAAATGTATAGATTTCTTAAGGCTATCCTTTCCAATCCTTAATTGAAGAAACACTTCCATATAAATTATGAACACAAACTAACTCGTTCTGAAGAGATTGCAGTTTGGACATTCTGGTAGTCAGCCTTTCCACTTGAGAGAAAGAAACCCCAACTCTCAGAGCTGTTATAGCTCTGCATTGATTACAATTTACCATCTATATCCATCTAGACATGAGTGAAAATGGTAGACTGCACTTTTCTATAATTATTGGAAATGTATAGACCTATAAAGGCTATCCTTTCCCATTCTTAATTGGAGAAATGCTTTCATATAAATGATGAATTTACACTAACTCGCTCTGAAGAGACTGCAGTTTTGATGGCTGGAACTTTAAAGGAACTGTGTTATTCTACCTTTTGAAAGCTGCAGTCTTGGTTCTGTAGCTAAAATTATGGTACAAGTTACTGAAGTTCCATGAGATGTGCCCTTCATTTCACTACTTAAAAATCCTCAGCCCATTGTGATGAAACATTAATAATCATGCATTCCATGAGCCTCAGGCCACTAATTTCAATGTCATGTTCCCTTTTGAACTTAAAAGGCATCGTATTGATCATTGTGGCACTTGGTTTGCTATTAAGAAAAGATCCATTCAACATTGTAATGATTCAGGCACAATGATTCTTCTGTAAACTTTGAAGTTGCATTGATACAAATACAAAGTATTACTTTTTATGTAGCACCTATCTAAATCACATAATGAGACATGATGTAACTTGTCTCAGAAAGACAGAAGGAAAGAAGGCATAGTGAGGGGAAATATATGTTGAGAATTATAAGGGTCAACAAAAGACAGTGCCTTTAGGCTTATAACACTTCGTATTTCAGATGATGAAGATCACAAGATGAAATTTTACAAATTATAGCTTGACTTGTGTATTTACACACAAATCAAGTGAGGCATCCCTTCAAGAGGGGGTCATGGACCCACAAAACAAGGGAATGCATCACGAGAGGGTTATTGAGCCTACATATCAAGTTACACTAGCTCAACCTTAACCATAAACCTAGTATAAAATGAATGAAATAAAATATGGCCTTGGCCATAATTACAATATATAATGATACATATGAATGGGTCATGGCCACATAATGCAGGAAAATTCAGTTTTCATGCAACCCTTCAATCCATACACAGAATTATTTGAAACAACAAGTCTACTACTTGTTCTCTGGATTTACTCACACTGAAATCCAGAATTCTTTGAAACAAGTCTACTACTTGTTCTCTGGATTTACTCTCACTGAAATCCATAATTCGTCACCAGATTCTTCCAAGTCATGGAGACTTCTACAGAATTTCGAACCTATACAGGTTCTACCCAAATTCAACCTCAATAATAACTGGAATTCTACCCATCTCTGTGTTGATTTCTGGTAGCATTAGGTGTGCTCTAAGTCTCAAATTTTGCAGGGAGGCTTAGACACATGTATTCCAAAAAACCCAGAAAGTGTTTTGGGAAATTCCATCCGGATTGTGTTTTATTAAAATAATTATTTATTTTTAATGGGAGAAACTTAGGGAATTAAAATAATTAAAGCATATTAATAAAACATGGTTGTGAATCTTCTAGAAAAAGATGGAGATCAAGTCAAGTTAATCTGAGCTTTTGATTAGTGATTTAATCTCAGCTGTTGAAGTCTCAACCAAAAGATTATAAGGACTTGATGAGCATTTGGAAAGATACACCGAGAGAGTCTAGAGATCGAAATTCTAATGTGAGCATTGCTCAGCAGCAGAGAAGATTGATTGAGTTGATTCTTGAAAAGAGGGGCAGAGATAATTTTCCGGTTGGAGATTTTCCTAATCCAGAGAGTGCAAGGCAGAGAGGGAAAAGAGTAGTCCGGAGAGGCAGCGCAGAGCTTCATAGGGAGTTTGTATTTCTGCTGGGGAACAGTCAGGATCGAGTGCCAGAGCCAGGGTGTGAGACCGGGAGGCCAGAGATCTGAAGTTTCCAACTAGCAGAGAGATCAGAGGAGGTGCAGCACAATGCTAGCAACAGTGATGCGGTGACTGCATAGGTGTGATGCATTACTGCTCAAAGACAGCACAAGGGCTCATCTCCAGTGCAAATCAATGCCAGATCTTCCAGTGACAGGGTGAGATCATCTCACTAGCTTTTTTTTTCAGTTAGATCTCTGTATAGGATTTCCAGTCAAGGCATCCGAAGAATTGTACTCAGAAATTACTGCTTAATAATATCAAACCCTCAGCTACAGCATTGGTTATTCCGCATTGGGTTTTTCCAGGGACTTAGTCCAAAAATAACGATGTCGTGTGTGTTATTTCTTTTCTTGCTCAGATCTTGTTTCTGCATTTAATTTCCGCTGTTTATTTAAGTGAGGGTTGCAGTGTGATGTATTCAGTGTTTGTCATAGTTAACTGCAAATAAATTGTTAAGTAAAAGTTAACAATTAATAGAATATTTTCCAGTTGCTGCAATAAGATTCTAGATCTAGGAATTTTCGCATGGTATCAGAGCTTGTATAGCAGTGCAGGAGAAGCAAGAGAGTAGATCGGGAGAACTCAACGTTGAAGAAGAGGGAGGTCAAATAGTTGCATAAGCAGCAGATCGAATCCCCAAGGGATTGCGCAATGTAGGCCAGGTGGACTAGATTCGCGAGAAAATCTCTCTCTGAGTGAGTCGACAGAGAGGTTAGATTTCCAGATTCGTGATTTGTCAGCAGCAGAGGGAGCAGTGCAGCAGCAGCTTCAACGTAGAGCAGATCTCTGTGGGACGCAGTTTTTCTGCAGCATTTTTGTTGGGCAGAAAAGTGTCAGAAGGAAGAAGCATATTGAGGGAATTATGACCTCAGGGAATTTCTTGCCCAAGAAATTCTGATTTATTGTGCAAAAGCAAGCGTGCTTGAGATTTATTTCGCTTGCTCCAGCAGGGAGTGCGTAGGGCATCTACGCAGAGGGTTAGAGGCAGCAATTCGACATTTGGATGGGTGATATGGCAGCCACTGTGTTGCGTGATCAAGATCGGTTAGAGGGTGCCTCCAACTATGTAATCTGGAAGGCAAGGATCTCCTTCCTTCTAGATGAGCACGAGCTCAAGGCCTTCATCGACAGTGTAGTAGTTGAACCTGCAGATACATATCTGCTGAAAGCCTTCAAGAAGAACATGTCGAAAGGCAAACGGTTGATCCTCGACAGAGTCACATTGTCTCACATATTTCTAGCAAAGGGACTGCCAAGGAGATGTGGGATGCATTGGCCACGCTATACTAGGGGTCTTCAGAGCAGCGGTAGATGTTCTTGGAGGAAAAGATGTGATCTACTAGGATGCAGAAGGAAGAATGCATACACCCATTCCTTGCAAAACTTCAGGAGGTTCGAGATCAGTTGGCAGCGATAGGGTCAGCACCTTAGGCCACGAAGATGGTCAAATTGGCTCTAAATTCTGTTTCCAAAGAATGGAAAGTCTTTTTCTAGAGCACCCTTGGCAGAGAGAAGTTGCCAGACTGGGAAGGCATGTGAAAATCTCTTCAGCAGGAAGAGCTGAGGAGAGACTTAATCAAGTGCAAGCTTGATGGAAGCAGCAGTAGTGGGACGAAGCCCAAGGAGGAGGATGAGAATGCAGCCCTTGCATCTAAGGGGCAGTAGGAGTAGTGAAGGCAGAAAAAGGATGTCTCGAAGATCAAATGTTTCAAGTGTGGTGAGATGGGTCACTACGCTTCTCAGTGTCCTCTCAAGAAGAAGGACAAGGACGAGAAACATGATTCGTAGGCTGCAACTGCAAGGATAGAGGAGGAAGAGTTCATGATGATTGCCCACATATCTCTAGGGGAGAATTGGGGTGATCTAGAACTGTAGTTCAGCAAAGCTGCAATTGTGCAGGATCCTTGAGGAGTCCACCTCATGGATCAATACCTTGCTACGGGAGCCAAAATCAAAATTAGCAGGATGGACAAGTATCAATTGGTGCAGAAGAGTGCAGAAGTGACAGCGTAGTGGCTAGTGAGAGCTAGAGTCTGAGCAGCACAGAGCAGAGTTGGCAGCAGTGCAAGAAGGCACAGCGTAGAGTCAGCAGCAGCACAGCAACTTCAGAGGGTCAGCGCAGAGTTTAGCAGTAGTCAGATCTTCAACATCAGATGCATCATGTTGAACACTTAGTTCAGTAATCTTGGATGTTTTTTTGTTGCATCAGGCAGCAAAGTTGCAGTGCAGTAGCAGTTGGCAGCAGTGTGTAGGGTTAGCAGCAGCATAGATGCAGCAGCGTAGTTGTTGGTGGGCAGCAGTGTCAGACATCAGTAGCGTTGACAGGATGGTACCAAATTTAGGGTAGTACTTCAGTTGGATGTACTGCTAGAGTACATTCCTCGCTAAGAGAGAGTGTTGATTTCTGGTAGCATCAGATGTGCTCTAAGTCTCAAATTTTGCAAGGAGGCTCAGATACATGTATTCCAAAGAACCCAGAAAGTGTTTTGGGAAATTCCACCAGAATTGTGTTTTATTAAAATAATTAATTATTTTTAATGGGAGAAACTTCTAGAAAAAGATGGAGATCAAGTCAAGTTAATCTTAGCCGTTGATTAGCGATGTAATCTTGGTTGTTGAAGTCTCAATGAGAAGATTATAAGAAGGACTTGATGGGCATTTGGAAAGATACACCAAGAGAGTCTAGAGATCGAAATTCTCAAGCGACCAGTGCTCAGCGGCGGAGAAGATCGATTGAGTTGATTCTTGCAGAGAGGGGTAGAGATAATTTTCCGGTTGGAGATTTCCCTGATTCAGAGAGTGCAAGGCAGAGAGGGCAGAGAGTAGTTTGGAGAGGCAATGTAGAGGCAGTGCAGAGCTTCAGAGGGAGTCTGTATTTCTACTGTGGAACAGTTGGGATCCAGTGTTGGAGCTAAGGTGTGAGATCAAGAGGCTAGAGGGTTCAAGTTTCCAGCTAGCAAAGAGATCAAAGGAGGTGCAACGCAGTCCCAGCAGCAGTGATGCAGTGAATGTGTAGGTGTGACACAGTACTATGCAAAGACAATGCAGGGGCTCATCTCCAGCACAGATCAGAGTTGGATCTTCCAGTTACGAGGTGAGATCATCTCACTAGCTTTGTGTTCAGTTAGATCTCTATATAGGATTTCCAGTCAGAGCATCCGAAGAATTGTACTTAAAAATCACTGCTTAATAATATCAAACCCTCAGCTGTTGCACCGGTTTTCCCACATTGGGTTTTTTCGGGGACTTAGTCCAAAAATAACGGTGTCATGTGTGTTATTTCTTTTCTTGCTCAGATCTTGTTTCTGCATTTAATTTCCACAGTTTATTTAAGTGAGGGTTGCAGTGTCATGTATTCAGTGTTTTCCATAGTTAACTACAAATAAATTGTTAAATAAAAGTTAACAATTAGGAGAATATTTTCCAGTAGCTGCGATAAGATTTCGGATCTAGGAATTTTCACACTCTGCTCTAAAAAAAATAGCACTTCATTATTTCTCTTACAATCATTCACACAGATTTCACTGGCTTCTATCAGGACCCTTGCATAATAATAAGTAATCATTCACATCAAGTAAACGTCCACGAGATATCCATGTATTCGTGCATAAACACACAAAATCAAGACACAACAACTAATGAATTCCTCCTCATTAATAAACACCAAAACTGTACATACATAATTAAAATCCTGATCTTTTCTCCTATGGCTTGATTTTACATGCATTTGGCCATTAGCCTTGCCCATAGGCTTACAATGATTAAATAAAAAGTTTGAAGAAAAGTAGATTTTCCTATATCCATATATCCCTCCCTGATTATCCTGTAAATCTCTCATGATTTATTAAATCTCTCATGCTTTTCAAGGTAAATTAGCTTTTGCCTCGTGGATTGTTGATTTTATAGCATCGGGAAGTGTTCCAAGTCTCAAATTTGGTGGAGAGGCTTGGACAGCAGTTATCAAGAGAACCCAGAAATCGTTTGTGGAAATTCCACACGGATCTTGCTTTATTAAAATAATTAATTATTTTAATGCAAACACTAAGTCTAAACTTAGGAAAATTAAATAATTAAAGGGTATTAATAAAGTAGAGTGTGAATCTTCTAGAAAACGGAGATCAAGTCATCTTTTAATCTGAGCCATTGATTAAAGATATAATCTTGGTCGTCGATTCATCAACGAGAAGCTTATAAGAAGAGGCTTTAGGGTCATTTGGAAATCAAGCCGGGGACATTCTCAGTACCCGAAGGAAATCGATTCTGAAGTAAGAGAACTCGATTTCAATGGGTGAGTTTGTAGAGGCGGGATTGCAGAGGCAAAAGGAGGAGGGAGAAGTTAGCAGACTCAGAAGCAAAAGGCAGAAGGGTGAAGGGAAGGGAGTGCTGAGCAACATCACCAACCTCAAACGCAGAGTTACACAGTCCAGGGAGGGACTGCGCAGAGAAGCTACGCAGGATGACGCAAAGGGTGTAGAAGGTCACCCCGAGAGTCAGAAATACTTCCGGTGTGTTCGGAAAATTCATGCCAGGTGTATACTAAATTACTTTCCTCACCAAGACTTCTGTAAAAGATCTTTTCATTGTTGAAGATAAATACAAACCCTCATTGTTGAAATTTGATGAATAAAAAAAGTTCCCTACAATCCCAACCTGATTTTAATTTCACCTTATCACTCCCATTCAGTTAAATTCCCTTTCCCATAAACTTACATTCAACATATATGATTCTGGAAATGAAATTTTTAGATTAAAACACATGGGACTGTCAACACATGTTGAAAATAAATATGGACATAAACAGACCAGCAACACAAAAAATACACAAGTTTTTGGTCAACTTAGACCCGGGTAAAACCCCTTCAATATTCTCCGAGGAAAACCCATTAGAGAGCTCTTCAAATTTATTTCTTTCAAGTTCAGGAAAAACACATTTGTAGACAAAACAAAACAGCAAGAGACAACTTATCTCTTCAGCCCAAAACTCCTTGAAAATCATGCCCACTTTGCCTTGATTTATGTGTCCACTTGAAGTTGAAACAACTTATCTCGCAGACTGCACTATACGAATTCCATACGGATTTTCGTACCATTGTACAGACTATACAGATTTTTTCCTCCAATTTTTTTTTTTCGCTCCAAAAACAGCACTCGAACTGCGTGCAGCACACAGCATTAAATGTTGTTCGAACTGTACATTCTAAAGGAAGGGATCGATTATGAGGAAACCTTCGCCCCTGTAGCTCGTTACACTTCTATCAGATCCATCATCTCTCTGGCAGCGTAGATGGGATGGGAGATTCACCAAATGGATGTCAAGATAACGTTCTTGAACAGTGTGATAGAGGAGAAAGTGTACATAGAACAGCCAGAGGGCTTCGAGACACATGAGCAAAAGACTCATGTTTGCAGGCTTAAGAAAGCCTTGTACGGCCTGAAGCAAGCCCCCAAAGCATTGTATGGGTGAATTGATAGCTATTAGCAAAAGATGGGGTTCGTCAAGAGTGACGCAAATCCCAATCTCTACTACTTGAGGGTAGAGTATGAGTCTTTAATCCTAGTATTATATGTGGATGATTTGTTTCTTACTAGATCATCCAAGCTCATCAAGGACTGCAAGGAGAATCTGGCTACGGAATTCGACATGAAGGATCTGGGGCAGATGCACTATTTTCTTGGTTTGGAGGTCTGGCAGCAGAAGGGAGAAATCTTCCAGGGGCAAGGAAGATACACTACAAAAATCCTGAAGAGATTTTAGATGGAAGACTGTAGACCCATGGCCACGCCTATGATTACAAATTGGAAGAAGATAGACACAACAGAGGATGATGAGGCCGATCCCAACTTGTATAGGCAGCTCATCGGATCATTGATTTATCTAGTCAATACTAGACCAGACATATGTTATGCAATGAATACCCTCAGTCAGTTCATGGTGGAACCAAGGAGGGCTCACTGGGCAGCAGCCAAACATGTTCTTAGATATCTGAAGGGGACAGTCGAATATAGATTGAAGTACACCAAGGGCAATGAAGTCCAGTTGAGTGGGTTTACAGATGTAGATTGGGCTGGAAGCATAGTGGATCGGAAGAGTACCAGTGGGTATTGTTTCAATCTCAGATCAAGAATGACCTCCTGGTGCAGTAGGAAACAGAAGTCAATCGCACTAAGTTCAACCAAGGCAGAGTATATGGCTGCAAGCACAACTTCGTGCAAGGCCATATGGCTTCGTAAATTACTCTTGAACCTACCCAAGAAGAGGATGGAACCGACCAGGATTATGTGTGATAATCAGAGTTGCATCACGCTCTCTGAGAATCCTGTGTTTCATGACCGGTCGAAGCACATTAACATTCAGTGCGACTTCATCAGGGACTATGTCCAACAAGGAGCAGTACAGTTGAGGTACACTACTACAGGGGAACAGGGGGCAGATATCCTCACCAAGGCTCTAAGTAAGATTAAATTCACTTACTTTAGAGAGAAGATGGGGATGGTCGAGAACCTAGATAGAACCAACCGAGATTGTGAAAATCAGAGTTGCATCACGCTCTCTGAGAATCCCGTGTTTCATAACCAGTCGAAACACATCGACATTCAGTGCCACTTCATCAGGGACTATGTCCAACAGGGAGCAGTACAGTTGAGGTACACTCCTACAGGGGAACTGGTGGCAAATATCCTCACCAAGGCTCTAAGTAAGATTAAGTTCACTTACTTTAGAGAGAAGATGGGGATGGTCGAGAACCCATTCCATTAGAGGAACGGGTGGTCTTCAGAGACAGAGGGAGTTGCAATACGGATGAGGCAGTGACAGAGATAGTGTCACAGGCAGCAGTACAGAGGTTAGCAGCGTAGAGATGAGGGGCAGCAGCCAGGACATCATCAGCACAGCAGATGTTCTACAGTCAGAGCAGTACAATGGTATCTTGCTTGAACACTTTCCTCGCTAAGAGTGAGTGTTGATTTTATAGCATCGGGAAGTGTTCCAAGTCTCAAATTTGGTGGAGAGGCATGGACAACAGTTATCCAAAGAACCCAGAAATTGTTTGTGGAAATTCCACTCGGATCTTGTTTTATTAAAATAATTAATTATTTTAATGCAGACCCTAAGTCTAAACTTAGGGAAAATAAATAATTAAAGGGTATTAATAAAGCATAGTGTGAATCTTCTAGAAAACGAAGATCAAGTCATCCTTTAATCTGAGCCATTGATTAAAGATATAATCTTGGTCGTCGATTCATCAGCGAGAAGATTATAAGAAGGGGCTTGAGGGTCATTTGGAAATCAAGCCGGGGACATTCTCAGTACCCGAAGGAAATCGATTCTGAAGTAAGAGAAATCGATTTCAGTGGGTGAGTTTGTAGAGGCGGGATTGCAAAGGCAGAAGGAAGAGGGAGAAGTCAGTAGACTGAGAAGTAAAAGGTAGAAGGGTGAAGGGAACGGAGTGTTGAGCAACAACACCAACCCCTCCACGCAAAGTTACGCAGTCTAGGGAGGGCCTTCAAGAAGAATATGGCTAGAGCCAAGAGATTGATCCTAGATGGAGTGAAGGATCACATTGTACCTCTCATAGCAACGAAAAACATTGCTAGAGAAATGTGGGTAGGGCTAGAAAAGTTGTACCAAGGATCTTCCGAGCAGCGGAAGATGTACCTTTAAGAGAAGATGCAGAATATCAGGATGAAGAAGGGAGAGCGTTTTGACTCCTTGTCTCGGATTCAGGAGAACCGAGATCAACTGTCTACAGTAGGATCTGCTCCTAAAGACTCAGAGCTAGTAAGGCTCAACACTGAACTCTGTTTCAGAAGATTATCAAGTCTTCATCCAAAGTATATTGGGCAGAGAAAGGCTTCTAGGATGGGAAACAATGTGGGCAGCATTACAACAAGAGGAGTTGAGAAGAGATCTCCTAAAAATCCACTTGGAGGATGGCAGTAGCAGTTCAAAGGTCAAGAAGGAGGAAGAAGATAACACTGCCCTTGCATCAAAAGAAAAACAGAAGCAGAAGAAGAAAGATCTATCCAAGATCAAGTGCTTCCGGCGTGGAGAAATGGGGCATTATGCCACACAATGCCCTCTTAAGGAAAAGGATAAAGAGGAGAAGGAAGATCCACATGCAGGAGTTGCCAAGATTGATGCAGAGAAAGATTGTGCTATGTTAGCTCATATTCCAAAAGGAGAAAAGTGGGTTGATTTGGATTTGTAGATCCAGAATCTATAAGGAGGCGGGATCCTTGAGTATTTTCGAAACTCTTGGATCACATGTGAGCTACGACAGCCTAAAAACAGTAGCAGTATGGACAGCAGGAGAAGAAGAAGATGGGATGATATAGTGGCTAGCAGTACTAGAGCCTGATCAGCGCAGAGAAGAGGCAGCAGCAACGCAGTGCACATTGGTGCAGCGCAGTGCTCACGCAGTGCAGAGCAACAACATTGCAGTATTTCATAGAACTAGTGCAGAAACTAGCAGCTTATTTTTCAGTTGCAAATCTACTTGTCCAATTTCGGATGTTTTTCTGTTGCAATTAGCAACAGTAGCAGCAATAGCAAAGATGAGCAGCAGCAGCGTAGTGCACAGAGAGGCAGCGCAGTGCAGAGTGGTGCTCACGCAGTGCAGAGCAGTGCTCACGCAGTGCAGCAGCATGGTTGTAGAATTTAGAGGGAGTTGCAGTACAGTGGCAGTTGGCAGCAATATGCAAAGTCAGCAGCAGTACAATTGCAACATTTTTTGTGCAGTGTTGGTGAGCAACATCAACAGCACAACAGAGATGTTACAGAAGTCAGATCAGTAGCACATTGAGGTGTTTTGCTAGAGCACTTTCCTCGCTAAGAGGGAGTGTTGATTTATGGTAACATCAGATGTGCTCTAGCCTTGTCATTTTGTAAATCGGCTAAGACACATGTATTCCATAAAACCCAGAAATGGTTTTGGAAAATTCCACTTAGAGATGATTTAATTAAATTAATTAATCGTTTTTTAATGTTCTCCTAAGTCTAAACTTAGGAAAACCGATTAATTAAAGTGTATTAATTAAATCAAGTGTGAATCTTCTAGAAAAAGTCATGGATCACCTCCAAGTTAATCTTAGCCCTTGCTTATGTTTTAATCTTGGCCGTTGAAGAGTCAATGTAAGATTATAAGGAGGGTGAGGGACCTATGGAAAATACACTTGAAACTTGAGTCATTGAGCATTTTAGAATTTGTGTGAGGAGACAAAGCTTTTGATCAAGAACAAATCACTAGGGTTGGGTTTGCTAGTGATTTGATTCAATGATCAGATCAGAGAGGAGCAGAAGCAGAGATTGGTCAAGAGGGCCAAGAATACATTTCCGAGAGAAGCAGCATCAACGCAGGAGAGAGACAATGCAGTTTTTGGCTAGGGTGACGCAGTTACTGCAAAGAATCACGCAGAGCCAGCGCAGTGTCTCTTGGAGTCAGTCCGGAGAAAGATAGACGTTGGTGTTCTGAGCAAGGAGGGCCAAGATCCAGCTACAGATCAACCAGATTAGATACAGGAAGGGGTGACGCAATCCCTCTAGCTTGCCTACGCCAGCTTACGTAGATCCAACGTAAGCAATCACGCAGAGGCAGTGAGGGCTTCATCAGCACTGTTTTTTATCAGTCGGAGACTTGCTAAGTGAGGTATATCTCACAGTCATTTTTGTTTTCTAGATTTCTCTACTAAAGGGTTTGTTAGATGTTGGTACCCTAGTTGTATTTAGGATTCTGTTGCTTAATAATACAAACCCTCAGATTGGTTTTTTCCGGGGACTTAGTCCAAAAATAACTGTGTCAATGTGGTTGTTTTTCATTGAGTTTTGTTCAGATTGTTTCAGCACTTACATTTATTCCACAGTATTATTTGTGTAGACTGCTTCAGTAATTACTTTGGTATTTCAATGTAATGAAATAATTATCAAATAATAGGAGAAGTAATTCAGATTTGCTGCAGTAGGAATCCAGATCTAGGATTTTTCACATTAGTGCCTTGGAAGCTCTAACACTCCTGCATCAGACTCCCTAGGTAGATCATTAATTCTCCAATCCTCCATGATCCCAAGCCTTGTGTTGTATTTGTGCATCCATTCCAGTATGTCGTTGTCCTACTGTTGATGTTGCCTTCAATTCTCTTGGCTTCCAAATTCTATGTTGTTCCCATCCACTTGCTTTGTTGATGCAAAGCTTGTCAGTCAGTTGTACTTTGTTGTTGGTTGCCCTTCTCCTCTTGTTGTACCTTCTCCTGGATATCATCTCCATCAACATCCATAACCTATCAATTTCATCATCCAACCTTGTTCTTGGCTACTGAAATTTTTTGTTGTCAACTTTCATTTGCTACATGTTCTTGTGCATAAGAATATCAAAATTCATATTGACTTCCTCTTCATATAATTTTTGTTGATCATACCTTGCAGCGTCGCCCATCATGATGCCATTCAAAACAACTTCTTCTATTGGTTTCAGTTGTGCACGTAAAATATTCACCATAGGATTTGTTAACCACTCAAATTGCATTTGAAGACTTGTCAAAGGTTCCACAGGCAAAGTACATTGTAGAGCATTCCATCATCATTCAATCGTGTCATAACGCCAAAATTCCAGACTTCCATAATTCCAAAATTTCATCAATTTTGCATTCCAAGTTCTACAGCCTATGGGTATATTGTAAAAATGATTCCAATATGATGAAAATGAGTCATGTAAAATGCCTAGGTAGCTTAGGACTATACTAGCAAGTGACTTCACACTAGGGAGTTTTTTTTTTCGGCCTATTATTTGCGTTTTTCAACATTTATAATCATTTGAGTTTTTCTCTCAAATATACCCCAAAGCTAGAGTGCGGCTTGATGGTAAAGTCCTAGTGTCTAGAATTAATGTATATTACCATACTAGATCATCTCTAAAGCTTCGAAGAATTTGATTGAGTCTAAGAGTCAGTCTTTGATTATTAAAAATTTCACACTAGTCGGGATTTTTAATAATTATATGATGTAAAATGTAATTAGTGTTGTCTATAAAAATTGTAGGGGGTATGAGTAATCAAAATTAGACCTATACACCTCAACTTTCTATCTAGACACACTTTGAGGGTGGAAAAGAATGTGAGTCCTAGTGTCTAGAATTAATGTATATTACCATACTAGATCATCTCTAAAGTTTCAGAGAATTTGGTTGAGTCTAAGTGTCAATCTTTAATTATTAGAAATTGTTGGTCGGGATTTTTAATAATTATTTAATGTAAAATGTAATAAGTGTTTTCTACAAAAATTGTAGGGGGTATGGGTAATCAAAATTAAACCTCTACACCTCAACTTTCTATCTACACACACTTTGAGGGTGGAAAAAAATGTATTTACCCCTTAAAACCCAATTTTTATAATTTTTGGCAAAAAATGGCAAATAATTAGCCAAAAATTAGCCGGAAAATAAAAATGGGAATAAAGTAAAAATTTCTCTCCAAGTGAAAATGATAACAAATGAGATGGAAATTACAAAATATTAAAGTCAAAAATGATGAGAATTCCATTTGCCAAGAAAAGATGGCCCAAGGAAAAATTCGATGGTCCAGAAAAGGAGCCCATGTCCTAGCAAATCAATTTTTTTAATAGGATTGTCCATGATGGTTGAATTGAATGAGAGATTTTCGAGGAAAAAGGAAGAGAAAAATTTCGAACGGTCCAAACCCACTCTGGGATTGAATTTTTGGTCAACCCAGCATCTCCTTCAAGGAAAACGAATTTTCCTCCTCAAGATCTGTGCAACTTCATTAAGGGCCACAATTTATTCGGCTTGGATCTAGTCGTTTGCTCCTTGGATCTAAACGTTTCACTCAGAGAGAGATCCTCCTCTCAATCTCTCTATAAATTGAGGCTCTCACTCCTCACTTGTAATCTAGCTCTTAGCTATCGAAGCTCTGTTGTATTTAAGTTTTCTGAATAATAAATAAAGTCTTTGGGGTTAATGCTTTGTGGTGTTATTCTCCTACATATATGGTAATATTTTTCTGATTCATTTGTTCTTAATGCTCTATTGGTGCTAATTAAATTTTTATTTCCATTTTCCATGATTTGGATCTATTGATGTACAGTTATCTTGCATTAATATTTGGATTAGAGAAATACTCTAGATCTAGAAGCGCTACTGGGTTTTCGGTTGAACCCCTAGTCTTCTTTTTCATTGTGCTATCTAATCCCTTCTAGATCTTGTTGAGAAATCAAAAGGCTTGAAAATTATATTAGATTTCTCTTACTTTGATAACTTCTTGTGAATTTGGTTGGCTTCTTATTAATTTCTATTATGTTTCTTTCATCAAACAATTATCAAATATAAATATAAAGATCACAAAAGAACAGAGAACACAAGATATAAGCTCCAAGCCAGGGCAAAACCCCTCCAAGGGGAAACCTAAATAACTTCTCTTCTTATAGAGATATCCAAGACCCATGACCAACCTTCTAGATGCCAATTCAAAGCCACTTTCTGCATAGCAAATCCATCAACAGCAAGAGACCAACAACAAATCTTCACTAAGAGATGAGACAAAACTCCCACTAACCCTTCTCCAACTTCAGACTTTGGCTCTCCTTCTGCGAAATGTCAGAACTAATTGCGCGAAATTTTATGTCCAAATGAACTCAAATCATCCTTTATTTATACTATCCAGAGGGATGCGAATAGACATGTCTTTTGGGGCAGAGCCGACTTGGCATCTAGAGGGGTTTTGACCCAAATTACATATTTTAAAATTATTTTAATTTTTTCCTTTTGCTTTACAATAGGTCCAAATAGGACTTTGACTCTTTGAATCAACAAATCCTAGAAGCAATAAGAACATGCTTATATAATAAAATAATAATAATAAAAATTATTTTTCTTCTTTTTCTTTTACATAAAATTTACAATGATATAAGTACAAAGATCATTATGAAGATTGAACCTAGTTACATTTTCTAACAGATCTAACATCTTTGAAAGTGTGTAGAGATTTATTTTTAAATCAGATCTTGAGCATTTGGGGAAGTTTTCAGTTCAACCAACCAACTCTCAAGCATAGAAGTGGAAGAACCCACTTTGATCTCTCTCAAAGGCTTATTATAAGATATATTTTAAAGGGAGTTTCCTTGCCATAGCTTGTAAATACTATCATTAATTTTTCAGGTCTATTTAATTCATGAGCTTTATTTGTCAAATCTAGCTAATTTAGAGCCATATTTTTGTTTTCCAAGAACAGAGGTGCCCTCACACTCTTTGGGCTAGCAAATTTGTATTTTTTTTTGTATATTCTCGAACCCTTTTGTACATAAATCATATTTCTCTTGTATGTATTTCTATATCCTTTTCTTCTTTTTCTTTTACATAAAATGTACAATGATATAAATACAAAGATCATTATGAAGATCGAACCTAGTTACATTTTCTAACAAATCTAACATCTTTGAAAGTGTGTAGAGATTTATTTCTAAATCAGATCTTGAGCATTTGGGGAAGCTTTCGGTTGAACCAACCAACTCTCAAGCATAGAAGTGGAAGAACCCACTTTGATCTCTCTCAAAGGTTTATCATAAGATATATTTTAAAGGGAGTTCCTTGTCATAGATTGTAAATCTTATCATCAAGTTTTCAGATCTATTTAATTCATGAGCTTTACTTGTCAGATCTAGCTAATTTAGAGCTATATTTTTGTTTTCCAAGAGCGGAGGTGTCCTCATACTCTTTGGGCTAGCAAATTTGTAATTTTTTTTGTATATATTCGAACCCTTTTGTACATAAATCATATTCCTCTTGTATATATTTCGATCTCTGTTTCTATGCTTGCGCAGATCTGAAAGGAGGACAGTTTGGCTTGAAGATTTGTCTCAAAAAAAAAATTGTAGGTGGATGCTCGAAAATCGAAGGAGATAATCAATCTTTCGGAAGCCTAGATCTACCTTTGATCGCGGACAAAACCTTTTTCCTCATCCCTTGCACAAATCTAATAAACGACTAGGGTTTGAAGGCAAATTGGGTTTGAAGACAAATTTGAAGGGAATATCATTCGAAGGCTTGTAAATCCATAGATTGATTTGTTTGGGAAGTTGTCCCATATTTTTAGCACCCTTTTCTCTTGGCCGCAAGCATAGAAGAGGGTCTCTCTCCCTCTTGAGTGAGATTTTTCCTTGGACGTCAAAGGCTTGAGCAAATGTCCTTTTTTGGAGGAAAGCAGGTTATTTGTTGGGAAAATCTCCATTTGTAAATTTTATCATAAAATTTGCAAATAATTTTTAATAATAAATATTATAATATAATATTATAACAAATATTATAAAATTTAACATTACCATTGATTGCCAACATGGCTAGGGTTGAGTTAAGTTTTTTATTTAGGCTTAAGGTTTAGGAGGGGGTGTTAGTTTTATAGCAAAAGGGGGTTGTTTTGGGAGGGAAACACCCCCTGTTTCCTCCAAAACATCTCAAAAACCACCACTGTGGGTCCTGGACTCCCCCACACATGTGAAATATAACTGGCTGATTAGGGTTGAAACTAGTTGTTTAGGGCCAATTTGATACTGGGTACCAAACCGGCCCTAAATGGCCAGTCAAATATCACACATGCAAGGTTGGTACCCAATCAGTACAATGTTGATTTATGGTAGCATCGGATGTGCTCTAGCCTTGTAATTTTGTATATAGGCTAAGACACATGTATTCCATAAAACCCAGAAATGGTTTTGGAAAATTCCATTTAGAGATTACTTAATTAAATTAATTAATCATTTTTTAATGCTTTCCTAAGTCTAAACTTAGGGAATTTGATTAATTAAAGTGTATTAAATAAATCAAGTGTGAATCTTCTAGATAGTCATGGATCACCTCCAAGTTAATCTTAGCCCTTGATTATGTTTTAATCTGGACCATTGAAGAGTCAATGGAAGATTATAAGAAGGAGGGTGAGGGGCCTATGGAAAATACACTTGACACTTGAGCTATTGAGCATTTTCGAATTTGTGTGAGGAGACACAACTTTTGATCAAGAACAAATCACTAGGGTTGGGTTTGCTAAGTGATTTGATTCAGTGATCAGATCCGGAGAGGGGCAGAAGCATAGATTGGTCAGGAGGGCCAAGAATACATTTCAGAGAGAAGCAGCATCAACGCAGGAGAGAGACAACGCAGTTTCTAGCTAGGGTGACGTAGTTACTACAGAGAATCACGCAGAGCTAGCGCAGTGTCTCTTGGAGTCAGTCCAGAGAAAGATAAAGGTTGGGGTTTTGAGCCAGGAGGGCCAAGATCCAACTTCAGATCAGCTACAGGAAGGGGTGACGCAGTCCCTCTAGCTTGCCTACACAGGCTTACGCAGATCTAGCGTAAACATTCACGCAGAGGTAGTGAGGGCTTCATCAGCGTTGTTTTTTATTAGTCAGAGATTTTCTGAGTGAGGTATATCTCACAGTTATTTTTGTTGTCTAGATTTCTCTAAAGTGTTTGCCAGATGTTGGCACCCTAATTGTATTCAAGATTTTGCTGCTTAATAATACAAACCCTCAGATTTGCTGCACTGGTTTTCCCAAGTTGGGTTTTTCTAGGGACTTAGTCCAAAAATAATCGTGTCAAATGTGGTTGTTTTTCATTGTATTTTGTTCAGATTTTTTCAGCACTTAGATTTATTCCACAGCATTATTTGTGTAGACTACTTTAGTAATTACTTCAATATTTCAATGTAATGAAACAATTATCAAAATAATAGGAGAAATAATTCAGATTTGTTGCAGTAGAAATCCAAATCTAGGATTTCTCACATGGTATCAGAGCTTACTTAAGCTAAAGTGCAGGAGAAATGAAAAGAACCAACAGATTAGCATTGTAGAGTCTAGGATCTGCGTAAGCAGCAGCAGACCCTCCCAGAAAATTACGTTGTCCAGGCCAAGAGGGCATTCCAGTGCAGAAAAGGCTCCCTCTGAGAGAGTTGATAGAGGGGTGAGCTTTTCAGTTGTAGAAGAGGCAGCGTAGCTGAATGACACAATTATTGCACAGCAGTAAGAGCTGGTGCATAAGCGTCAGAAATTTCTCAAAAACACAGTTGGGGATTTCTTGATCTCAAAGGGTTTCTTACTCAAAGAAACTCAGTTTTTTTTCTCGTGCAACAACAGAAGAAGTGACTTACTCCACAAGGAGTGCATAAGTCAAAGCTGAGCAGAGGGTTAGAGCAAGGTATCGACATTTGAGGAGATGGCCAGCAACGGACTGCGTGACCTAGAGGGTGCCTCCAACTATGTTATCTGGAAATCAAGGATAGAATTTATCCTTGATGAACACGATCTGAAAGCCCTCATAGACAGTGCAGTTGCAGAACCTCTTGATGTAGCACACCTGAGGCAGTTCAAGAATAATATGGCTAGAGCCAAGAGATTGATCCTAGATGGAGTGAAGGATCACATTGTACGTCACATAGCAGTCAAAAACACTGCTAGAGAAATGTGGGTAGGGCTAGAAAAGTTGTTCCAAGGATCTTCCGAGCAGCAGAAGATGTACCTTGAAGAGAAGATGCAGAATATCAAGATGAAGAAGGGAGAGCGTTTTGACTCCTTGTCTCGAATTTAGGAGAACCGAGATCAACTGTCTGTAGTAGGACCAGCTCCTAAAGACTCAGAGCTAGTAAGGCTCATGCTGAACTCTGTTTCTGAAGATTATCAAGTCTTTGTCCAAAGTATATTGGGCAGAGAAAGGCTTCCAAGATGGGAAGCAATGTGGGCAACATTACAGCAAGAGGAGTTGAGGAGAGATCTCCTAAAAATCCACTTGGATGATGGTAGTAGCAGTTCAAAGGTCAAGAAAGAGGAAGAAGATAACACTGCCCTTGCATCAAAAGGGAAACAGAAGCAGAAGAAGAAAGATCTATCCAAGATCAAGTGCTTCCGGTGTGGAGAAATGGGTCATTATGCCACACAATGTCCTCTTAAGAAAAAGGATAAAGAGGAGAAGGAAGATCCACATGCAAGAGCTGCCAAGATTGAGGCAGAGAAAGATTGTGTTATGTTAGCTCATATTCCAAAAGGAGAAAAGTGGGATGATTTGGATTTGTAGATCAAGAATATACAAGGAGGCGAGATCATTGAGTATTTTCGAACTCTTGGATCACATGTGAACTATGACAGCCTAAAGATAGTAGCAGGATGGACAATTGCAGCAGAAGATGATGAGATGATGAAGTGGCTAGCAGTACTAGAGCTTGATCAGCGTAGAGAAGAGGACAGCAACAACGGCGTAGTGCAAAGCAGTTCTTGCGTAGTGCAAAGCAGTGCTCGCGCAGTGCAGAGCAGCAATAGCGCAGTATTTTTAGAGAGCTATTGCAGAAACTAGCAGCAACCAGTCTTATTTTTCCAGTTGCAGATTTACTTGTCCAATTTCGGATGTTTTTCTGTTGCAATTAGCAACAGTAGTAGCAGTGCAGCAGCAGCAGCAGCGCAGTGCACAGTGGTGCTCATGCAGTGCAGCAGCATGGTTGCAAAATTTAGAGGGAGTTGCAGTACAGTGGTAGTTGGCAGCAGCATGCAGAGTCAGCAGCAGTACAGTTGCAGCATTTTTGTGCAATGTTGGTGAGCAGCATCAACAGCACAGCAGAGATGTTTCAGAAGTCAGATCAGCAGCACATTGAGGTGTTTTGCTAGAGCACTTTCCTCGCTAAGAGGGAGTGTTGATTTATGGTAGTATCGGATGTGCTCTAGCCTTGTAATTTTGTATATAGGCTAAGACGCATGTATTCCATAAAACCTAGAAATGGTTTTGGAAAATTCCACTTAGAGATGATTTAATTAAATTAATTAATCATTTTTTAATGTTTTCCTAAGTCTAAACTTGGGAAATTTGATTAATTAAAGTGTATTAATTAAATCAAGTGTGAATCTTCTAGGTAAAGTCATGGATCACCTCCAAGTTAATCTTAGCCCTTGATTATGTTTTAATCTGGACCGTTGAAGAGTCAATGGAAGATTATAAGGAGGGTGAGGGGCCTATGGAAAATACACTTAACACTTGAGCTATTGAGCATTTTCGAATTTGTGTGAGGAGACACAGCTTTTGATCAAGATGACAAGAACAAATCACTAGGGCTGGGTTTGCTCAGTGATTTGATTCAGTGATCAGATCCGGAGAGGGGCAGAAGCAGAGATTGGTCAGGAGGGCCAAGAATACATTTCAGAGAGAGGTAGCATCAACGTGGGAGAGAGACAGCGTAGTTTCTGGCTAGGGTGATGCAGTTACTACAGAGAATTATGCAGAGCCAGAACAGTGTCTCTTGGAGTCAGTCCGGAGCAAGATAGAGGCTAGGGTTCTGAGCCAGGAGGGCCAAGATCCAGCTTCAGATCAGCCAGATCAGCTACAGGAAGGGGTGATGCAGTCCCTCTAGCTTGCCTACACAGGCTTACGCAGCTCCAACGTAAGCATTCACGCAGAGGCAGTGAGGTCTTCATCGGCGTTGTTTTTTATTAGCTGGAGACTTGCTGAGTGAGGTATATCTCACAGTCATTTTTGCTATCTAGATTTCTCTAAGGGGTTTGTCGAATGTTGGCACCCTAGTTGTATTCAAGATTCCGCTGCTTAATAATACAAACCCTCAGATCTGCTGCACCGGTGTTCCCATGTTGGGTTTTTCCGGGGACTTAGTCCAAAAATAACTGAGTCAAATGTGGTTGTTTTTCATTATATTTTGTTTAGATTGTTTCAGCACTTAGATTTATTCCGCAGCATTATTTGTGTAGACTGCTTCAGTAATTATTTCGGTATTTCAATGTAATGAAATAAATATCAAAATAATAGGAGAAGTCATTCAAATTTGTTGCAGTGGGAATCCAGATCTAGGATTTCTCACATACAAACCACCCCTCCAGTCCAATCAGCTGGCTGGTTCAATACCGCACCCAGTCCAGTGGGTACCAAACCAGCCCTAACCAGCTGGTTTGACCGGTTCCAATTTGGACTAGGCTGGTTTTCAAAATCAATGTTGCGAACATCAACATCAGGATAAAATTGGCAAGGGTCCAGAAAACCAAAAAAATCGTAAAAATCGGGAAAATATCAGTAAAAAATTGGCAAACATCAGCAAAATTAAGATACAATAAAAATATCTTTAAAAATCGGCAAACATTGGCTAGACCAAAAAATCGTGATTTCGAGATAAAATCAAGATGTTATCGAGATGTTCGCAACACTGTTCAAAACTATCTATTATATATACTATATGCATGAGAAACCTTTGCATATTGGTGTCTAATGGTTTGGATTCACATTGACGCACCTGAATATATAACTTTTTGTTAAAATTTGTACATTTTATATGTGTTTTATACAGCTAGTTTTTTCTAGGTTCAGTACAATTTTAGATTTTGGCAATTCAGGTTCTAATTATGATGACATTGTTTTGAACCAGGCAGGAGTGAATATAATCTTCTCTAAGAACATCACCTTTCTGTATCAGTGAGTAACAAAACAGAAATATACTGCACTTGCATAATTAAAACAGCACTTACCTTACCCATAATACTACGCTGCCGGCTTATTCCAACCCACTCATAGGTTTTTCCATCAAAATAACGGACAGTTTTCATACCTGCCCATATACCTACACAGCCAGGCACACATTAATCTCTATCTAGATTCTAGACAAATATATAAGCAATCAATGTTACACAAAGAAACACTTATAGTTTTCAACTTTCAAGCCTGATAAATACAAGGCAAGAAAACTTATACCGATGCAAGCGTTTAATTCTCAAGCATGGGCAACTACAAAAACATCAATATTATTGTCCAAGTGTTTAATTCTCAGATATGGATTTTCAAGGTGTTTTCCATTGATCCATGTACATTATAGGTTGCTCATAACTAAGATTTGAGAGGTATGAATCCTTGATCAGGTTCACAGCAATGCTATTGACAGTATTACGATTTCTCAAAGCTATTCACCATTCCCTTAGCTATTAGTACAAAAGAATCATCCTTCTTTTTAAAGCAAATTTTCTTTGCTAAAAAGGACTTTCAATCTCTTGATACATGTCAAATTGACAGCAAATGAACGCAGTCAAATCCTCAACTATTATTATGACACAAAATCCCAATTTACACACCAAAGTCGTGTGTTTTCTCAAGAAAATTTAATATTAGCAGATATTACTGTGCATTACCCTTGCCTACTTTTAAAGGATTATCAATAATGAACTTCAATCCACAACACCATACACAATCTCCAGAGATGAACCTCTTAATGAAAACAATATCAATCAACCAAAGTACCAATAAATGAAATAGAAGTCATGCGGGTTTTCTAAGGAAAAATTAACATTGACAGATATTACTGTATGTTACCCTTTGCCTACCTTAAAAAAAAATAGGACATTAAGTCTAAAACCTCAATGTTTTTAAGACTACACCTACACCAGTAGTCCCCATCATTGACACACTATAAAAAAAGGATATCCAATAAATTGAATATATCCAAACTTTTGAATGATGACAGAAATAAAATTATCCCCTAAAGAGAACTATAAAATTTTATGGATACCCACACAAATATGGATACAATAATAAATATAGATCAATTTCTTTTCAAAATGGACTTGTTCAAGCTGGACTCAGCTAAACCCAATCTGAGCCAGCAAACTTCAGTTTGATGCAGTTAAACAGAGTCAAGTCAGACAAGGCTTGACCCAAACCACTGAGCCATGTTTGAACCTGATCACGTTTAATGGGTCAACCTGGTTTACATTGTTTTGGAGTAGGGTTTTGGCATTTTGTGCAGTGAAACTTTAGGGCATCTTGGAGAAATCTAGGACATAGAATCATCAACCTACCTCAACTAGGGCACAACTTCTACAGATTTTCAAAGTTGATTTGAGCCTTGAAAGTGTCTAGGGAACTTCCTAGCATTCTGTATACCCTCCTGGAAGTGCCCTAGTTTTTCCCAATAAAATTCTGAGTTTGGGTTGATCATTTCAGTGATACATTTCGTCAAATGGTTTGAAGTTCTATGGCTGTAGGTGCAATTTTGTGTATATATATATATATATTCACCAGTGCTCAGAATACACGTACCAGACATTAAACCGCAACTTCACAAATTGTTATTCTCAGAAAATAATAAATAACATGAAAATATATGGCATTACCCACTAGCTGAAAAATACACAAGTCAGTTTATTATTCATCAACAGAGGCTACAGCACAAAAGGAAATCATGGAACCTGGTCACAAGCAGTGAGGTAATCTTCAGCATATTAACCAGCCCATGTGTACCATATCAGCAGGGCGTTTTACAGGGGTTTGACCATGGAATCTCTGCCTTGAACTTCTGCTACAGCCACACGAAAATACCACAACAGGAACCTCTGTATACCTGGAGTTTGTGCGATTTTGGGACTGATATACACCCACGAACAGGGAATGGTTATTTCAGCTCTCACGTCCAGCAAATTGGTGGCCACGGTATGTCCAAATCTGGTGTTAACCTACAGCCAGAGAGATGTGTTTAACTCAGCACTGAGATACCATAAACCCAGCCCTCTGGTTCAGTTTTGGCTTCTTCAGGAGATGATGGTTTAACCTTGGTAAAAGCAGCCTCCAAAAATAGGAATAATTCACTCCTCCTCTGGCATTGATAATTTAATGAATTGTGCTCAGGGATTCGACCACAATTGAAGAACTTGGGCAAGGGATTGGCCTCCAAATAAATCAAAGAGCTGGTTCAAGGACTCGGCCTCCTTAAACACAAAATATTCGGCCTTTAATACACAAATTTGGTCTCTAATACACAAATTTGTGCACTGAAATCGTTCAGATTTGGTCTTCAGATGGTACCTTGGTAAGCAACAATTCGGCCTCCCTCCTTGGACTGAAAACTCAATTCGGCCCTCCCTGTGGAAATAGAAATTTGGCCTCTTGGAGTTAGGATTGGAAGTTGGGTTTTATATCTCTGCAACTTGGCCCTCTAACGTCAAACATTGTTAGATTTTGATTATGGTGGTAGCATCATATAGGTGTTCTAGTCTTAGATTGATCTGATTTATTAAAAAGGTATTATTGACGTCTATGTGAGCAGCTTATGTTACTTAGTGCAATAGATCGATAAGATTGCGAATAACATAAACAACAGAAGCAAATGAAAACACATTCAAACACATCAACACAGCAAGAATTTAATAATGGAGTTCACCAGACTTCCTGGCTACGTCTCCGGGTCCTTAGCTTCCAGTGCTGACTGCTTTATTTTGGAGTTGTCTTTAGTGCGACTTTTTGAAGGCTTTTCCGATGGATTTTTCTAGTCTAATTTCTTTAAAATCCGGCAAGAATTTATTGAAAGCAGAAATTTGATGGGTAACTTGCACAATTGAAGTGTTCTAGGGGGTTTTTAGGGTGCTGAACCTATATATACAGTAAAAAAAACTACTTTAAATAACAGAAATCAAGATTTTACCTCAATTTTTTTCACCAGATTCTAGCACTGGAAACTCCAAAAAGTCTCACTAAAGACTACTCCCTTTATTTTGTCTTCAAAATGCTTTTACAGGTATGAGCTAAAAAACAGAGACTCAAATGAGAAAATGGACCTCACCATTGCGACCGGCTTGAAATTTCGGTTAAAACAAGTATAAACTTGCCTATATTCCGCCACGGTGACCTCCAGACCTCCTGGAGAAATTCAAAAGCAACTCTCCATGCACAAAACCACCTTCCTGCACAAATACCACCTCGGGCTGCGCGCTCACTGGTTTTGGGTGGATTCGGCTCTACTGCATTGAAATGAAACTTTGGTGGCTTGTATTACAAGCTTCACCGCTTGGTTGAATGGCATGCCAACTGTGTTGAAAACGTTGCATATATAATGTTTTTGGAAGGTCGGTGGGTCGAAACCCCCGCCCGACCCTTCCACCCTTACTCACGTCAGTTGTGATATATATATGTGTGTGTGTGTGTGTGTGTGTGTGTGTTAAGATATGTGGCAATATCATTAAGGTTCCGGCAGTCAATATGGTAAGGCATCTGGCGGTTAACATAGATTATATGCAACATATATATAATATATATGCCATGTTTAAAAACCGTTGATAAGGTACCGGCAGTCGTGCAGTTGACCCTGACCGTTCGGTCCTTTTTCCAGCGGTAATCCGATTGCATAATAAATTCGCAATCTTCACATTCGATATCAAGTAATGTGCTGGCTCATCCGATGAGCAATCTCCGGCGAAATCTCAGCATTCCAAGAGGTCAAGGGTTCAATCCTCCCTGATCCCCAATTTTTTGGAAACGAGGCCGAATTGGGTAAAATACAGGCTACCACGTGCCAGCCCCGGATTGGCCCATTCCATCCAATCACACTTTGACACGTCACTGATCTGTTGACATCACCTTGGACAGGTGGCATGTTCCCAGGAAGATATGTGTCCTTCTGACATCATCTGACCATTGACTTGACCGTTGACTTTGACTTTTTGTCATTTTGCCCCAATTTGTCAAAAACTTTGACTGGCCACATCTTCTTCATACAAACTCGGTTTTACGCGTCGTTCGCACCGTTGGAATCCTGTCAACGAGCACTTCAACTTGATCCTAATTTCATTTGCATTTGGAGACTTTTATCTGGAGGCAAAACTAAATCCATTTTGGATCACTCCTCCCCACTGGAAGCTTTTGGACCACCAAAAGTTAGTTTTAGTTGTCGAGTAAGTGAGGATATGCTTCCTTCACTTTTCCAATCTCTATCCATTGTGATTTACTTGGAATTGTACCTTTAAGCCCAACTCGAAGATACTCAACTTCTCCTTGTCACGAAGTCCTTATCCTCCTACCGAGAATTGTGTCCTCTTGCAACTCATTGAGATACTCTGGTGAAAAATCTTCGATGGAAGGTACCTGACTTTGCTCTTCTAGATCTTCAATCAATGAAGGTTCATACAATCGCAAGTTTTCAACATTTACGACGGAATAGATCTGCATATAAGCTGGTAGATCTAGACGGAAAGCATTCTCACCAATTTTGTCAAGAATTTTGAAAGGACCATATCTAATTGGTTTCAACTTTTTACCTTCCCCTTGAAGTCTTTCTTCGCTGATGTACAACCAGACTTGATCACCAACTTGAAAACTATGCTCAACTCAATGCTTGTCGTGCCTCGCTTTATACTTATCTTGGCTCTTTTCCAGCTGTTGTTGTACTTCCTGGTGAATTTCCTGGATTTGTTCAATGAACTTGGTTGCTTTGTCCACATCGTTGTGTCCAACAACTGCTATGTCTTTACCAAAGACAAAATCCAAGGGAGACTTTGGTACAAAACCAAAACAAGTCTCAAATGGAGATCTTTGAGTAGAAGAATGTTTCGCATGGTTGTAAGCATGTTGTACATAACATAAATGATCATCCCAAAGCTTGGGATGCTTGCTGCAATAACCTCGAAGCAATTGTACCACTGTCTTGTTTACCACTTCTATCTGGTCGTTTGTTTGTGGTTGAAATGTCGTGCTCTTCTTTAACCTTGTGTCCATGAGTTCCCATAAACTTGACCAAAATTTCCCGACAAATCGAGAATCTCGATTAGACACAATAGAGGTGGGTAACCCAAAATGAACCCATACATTTTGAAAGAACAGCTTTGCAGTTTGTTCAGCTGTGACCTGTTTAGTACATGGTGTCAAAATACACATCTTACTGAACCTATCCACAACTACATACAAATAATCATGTCCTTTCCTAGACATTGGCAATCCCCCAACAAAATCCATGGATAAACTTTCCCAAGGACAAGAAGGAATTGGAAGTGGACTGTATAAGCCTAACTTTCTGTTACTTGGCTTGCTTGTAGCACACATAGTACATCCTTTAATACATCTTGAAATTGTTTCATTCATTCGAGGCCAATAGCAGAATATTTGTAATTGTGCAATTGTTTTACTTACACCAAAGTGACCTGAAATTAGAGAAGTATGTGCTTCTCAAATCACATTAACTCTTTCAGTTTGAGGAATGCATAATTTTCCCAAATGATATAAGAGTTTGTCCTTTATGAAATAATCCAATTCTTCTACCTGTTTGCCATGACTTAAAGTTTCATATACATCCTTAAAATCTGTGTCTTGAGCATATTGTTCAATATAGCTTTCGTGCATTACTGAATTATGCTTAAGAATTGTGGATGCATTTATGATTGGTCTTGATAACATGTCTGCAACCTTATTATGTATGCCTTTCTTATATCTGATTACAAGATGAAATTGCTATAAGAAACCCATCCAACGATAGTGTCTTGATTGTTGCAATTTAGTTTGTGAGTGTAAATATTGTAGTGGTTGATGATCTGTATGTATAATTGTTTCTTTTCCCATTATGTAATGTTTCCACTTTTTAACACTCTGTACTAATGCATATAATTCCTTATCATATGTAGGATAGTTAACTACTGCTGATGTGAATGTCTCAGAATGAAAGCATATAGGCTTTCTGTGTTGCATCAACACTACCCCCATGGCATATTCACTTGCATCTGTCTCGATCTCAAATGGATGTTGAAGATCTGGCAGTGCTAGTACTGGCGCTGTACTGATCATTTCTTTCAATGTGTCGAAGGCTTTCTACTATTTTCCTCCCCACTGAAACACCTGTTTCACACTTGTCAAAGCATGTAGAGGAGCTGCAATCAAAGAAAAGTTAGAAATAAACTTTCTCCAGTATTGTGCTGCCCCCAAGAAACTTCTAACTTCTATAGCAGTAGTGGGCTTAGGCCAATTTACAATGACTTCGTCCTTAGAGGGATCTATCTTCAATTCACCACCCCCTACAATATAACCCAAGTAAATTAAAGATGTCCTGCCAAATTCACATTTTGACAGTTTTACATAGAGATTTTCTCATTTTAACACATCTAAAACCTGCTTTACATGTTTTATGTGTTCATCCCATGTCTTACTGAAAACAAGAATATCATCTAAGTAGACCATTACAAAATCATCTATAAATGGCCTCAAAACATCATTCATGACACGCATGAATGCAGCTAGAGCATTGGTCAAGCCGAAAGGCATAACCATCCATTCATAGAGTCCTTGCTTCGTTTTGAAAGCAGTCTCCATACATCTTGTTCTGAAACCCTGATCTAATGGTAGCCGCTTCGCAAGTCTAACTTAGTGAAGCAAACTGCATCTTTCAACTGATCTAATAAATCGACAATACGAGGAAGAGGATAACGATTCTTTATTGTTATTTTATTTAATGCTCGGAAATCAATGCACATTCTCCACGAACCATCTTTATTACGTACCAACACAATAGGCGATCCGCATGGTGAAGTGCTTGGTCGTATAAACCCTTGATCGAGCAATTCCTGTACCTGCTTCTTTATTTCTGCATTCTCTAGAGCTGATAACCTGTATATTCCAATATTAGGAAGAGGAGCATCTGGCTGCAAATAAATCTCATGTTCTATCTGTCGCTTGGGAGGAAGCCCTTTAGGCTCTTGAAACCAGTGGTTTGACCATCGCGATAAAATCGCAATTTTTTCAAGAAAATGATTAAATCGCCGATTTTTTCCATGATTTTTTGAAAAAATCGCCAATCGTGAAAAAATCGGGGCCCATCAAACAGCAACCCTATAAGTTCAAAAATCAATTTTTTTTTGTCATTTTTGCAGCCCTCTCATTTTCCTGACACACCCTGTTGGCAGTTAATGGTAATGTTTATAAGTAAAAGTGATATTTCCTTTATTTTTCATTTTCTTCCTTTTACTTAAATTTTTAACATTACCATGAAATGACTCAGAATGTTTAAGAGTGGTTTCGACCTCATTGGATTTCATATGGAGAAACTATAATTTTAGATTTCACTCAAAATTCAGCAGACTTAATGGTTTTCAGGGTTTCATGGTTTGGGGATTTGCATTGTTTCCATTTGATTCTATTATGTGTAAGGGTATGAGATTGGCATTTGATCAAGAGTATGAAGTCCTTTAAGAACCTTGATGTTGGTGGCATTGATTGTTGAACTTTGTTGATGTTAGTGGTATTGATTGTTGAACTCCCCTACCGTTGCCTTAACAAGAATGTACCCTTCACTCAAAGGAAAACAACTGGTTAGGCATGTTAATCTTTTTCTACCGCATTTTAAGGTTGAGGAGATGAACCCTTCACTCAAACCAAAATCATTGGTTAGGCATGTTAAACTTTTTCAATTTCTATCATGTTATAAGGTTGAGCAATCCAAGTCTGAAAACTTTGAGCTAGATGATGTTTATGTATCTCTTGTTGATGATCCCATTTCTAGTAGCGATGAATCAATGATGAGTTTCATGAAGGAGGAGAGTGGCACACCACTCACCGTGCGACACGTGATGCCTCATGCAGCTCTTGGTCTTGGGATCTAGAAACTGTAAGTCTGGCCCCACAAACCCATGACTTCACTTGTCTAGAGGAAAGGCTGACTACATTTCACCAAGGCAGGCGGAGAAATCAATAGTATATACTGGTTATTTGGTGCATTCCTTTGTATATAACATTATAATTTATGACTCATGATATGAGATACATTATTATATTTTTTGTTGATATTTTGAGGTTGAGTTGAGACTCAAGACTTAGTATTCAGGGCATGATTCACTATTATGTGTGATGTAGCACTAGACATCATATTACACGTCTTATATATTAGTTTTTTTTTTTCATATTTATGTGTCAATGCATTTATTTTATGTTGTGGGTGCTTTAGATATTAAAAAAATTGAAAAAAAATGAATATTTTTGTATGTGCCGATTTTTTCCCGATTTTTACGATTTTTTCCCCTCTCCGATTTAATTCCGATTGTGATTTTCAAAACATTGCTTGAAACAGAATATCATAATCAGAAACAACTTTAACCAAATTTGCTTTCTGTTTAGGATTACAGCCTTGAAAAGCATCAGATTTATCAAGATCCTTTGCTTTTACAATCATTAGTAAAAATTGTTTACTTGAATTTATAATTTTTTTCATCTATCCTGAATTTATGAGAGAGTATTTATCTTTAAGTTTATGAGCTCTTAATACATATTCGATTCCATCTTTAGTGAGTTGATACTTATTTGCCCTTCGATAGAAGACAGCATCTCTATCAGACAAGTATGGACTCCCTAGTACAATTCCACATATATCCAATGGGACCATATCTAATTCAACCTCATCTACAAACTCCGATCCAATTGCAAAACGAAGTTTGCATTGTTTCGTAACCTGTAGTTTAGTTTTATCACAGACCCAACCCATTGGGTATGGCTTTTTATGAGATTTAGTTTCAATACCCAATTTCTTTACAATTGATTCAACAATCAAATTAACTTGAGAGCCACTATCAAACAAAGTATCAATTTTAGTATGCTTGGAAACGACTCTAATATGAAATAGCTCATTTCTTTTCCTCCCATCATTTTCATTATCAACAGAATGCGAAGAAATACTTGTAGATGCTTGAGAATTTTTACCTTTTATACCTGTAGTTGTAATTGTTGTTTCGTCTCCTAAATCTAATCCCAAGTCCTTTTGCATAGAAGTAGCATTCTTTCGCTCTTTATTCCCGAACTTCTTAGGCTTCAATTCTGGATGCAATGCCCAACACCTCATCATGTCCTTCTTTCTTACAGTGAGTGCATGTAGGTTTTTCTTTCTTTACAGTGGTCGCTTTCCTTTCCTTCCATTTTTGTTTCTCCTTTTCCTTATTCTTGATTTCAGTCGATTTAGATGACTTTCCAACATCATGAGATACATTTTTACCCCTAGCTTCTAGATGAGTTGCTTGAACCGATACATCATCTAAGCTAGTCGGATTAAACATCAGTATGGTATGCCTCAAATAACTATGTTGGCCACCTATGTATTTCAATAATGTTTCTGGTGAGTCCAATGATATGCCTAGTGTCAAAGCTCTTTTACGAAATTCCTGAGTGTAACTTTGCACACTTTGACCCTTTAACTGACGCAATGTTTGCCAACTCATCATAGCTTGTTGTATATAAGCCAAAGGATAAAATTGTTTTTTAATAGCATAAACAAATTCATTCCATGTCAAAATGATTTTACCATGTTTTTGAAGATTTGCTTGTGTCTTACCTTCCCACCAAACAAGTGCAGTTCCTCCAAGACGACGGCTAGCAAGCTGGATCCTCTTTCTTTCTCAAACAACTTTCTATACCCTGCTATAAACTTCAATTTGTCTTATCCAATTATCAAGCTTTTCAGCATTAAGCTCACCATCATAAATTGGCAGATCAAATTTTACATCTAATTTGATCAAAGAGGATGTCTTCTTCTTCTTCTTTTTAGAAGAACTAGATTTATGAAAAGAGGATGATGATGACGATGATGGTGATGATGGAGGAGATGGTGGAAATAATGAAAGAGGCTTTTCCCCCAATTCTTTGTCTGGTTTAGGTGATGAAGTGCCTTCACCTTTGCTCTTTTTGAACTCTTTATACATCTCTTCTACCATCACACGTATTGTCATGAAGTTGTCCACGAATTGAACTTCTGTTCCCAATACATTTTCTTCCGTCATCTTCTTTTGCGAAAATACCCTTCCAATCTCTAGATTTGCTTCAACAAGTTCTCCTTCTCCTCGTTTGGACTTTGACCTAGTAAGCATTCAAATCTTCACATGACACTGTCAAACCTTTAAAAATTAACCTGAAGCTCCACTTGATCTGATTTATTAAAAAGGTATTATTGACGTCTATGTGAGCAGCTTGTGTTACTTAGTGCAATAGATCGATAAGATTGTGAATAACATAAACAACATAAGCAAATGAAAACACATTCAAACACATCAACACAGCAAGAATTTAATAACGGAGTTCACCAGACTTCCTGGCTATGTCTCCGGGTCCTTAGCTTCCAGTGTTGACCGCTTTATTTTGTCTTCAAAATGCTTTTACAGGTATGCGCTCAAAAAAGAGACTCAAATGAGAAAATGGACCTCGCCATTGCGACCAGATCGAAATTTCGGTTAAAACAAGTATAAACTTGCCTATATTCCACCACTGTGACCTCCAGACCTCCTGGAGAAATTCAAAACCACCTCTGCCCTGCACAAAACCACCTTCCCGCACAAATACCACCTCGGACTGCGCGCTCACTGGTTCTGGGCAGATTCGACTTTGCTGCGTTGAAATGAAACTTTAGTGGCTTCTATTACAAGTTTCACCACTTGGTCGAATGGCTGGCCAATTATGTTGAAAACGTTGCATATATAATGTTTTTGGAAGGTCGGCAGGTCGAAACCTCCGCCCGACCCTTCCGCCCTTACTCTCGTCAGTTGCGATATATATATGGCAATATATATATATGTGTGTGTGTGTGTGTGTTAATATATGTGGCGATATCATTAAGGTTCTGACGGTCAATATGGTAAGGTCCAGCAGTTAACATAGATTATATGCAACGTATATATAATATATATGCCACGTTTAAAAACTGTTGATAAAGGTACTGGCGGTCATGGGGTTGACCCTGACCGTCTGGTCCTTTTTCCAGCGATAATCCGATTGCACAATAAATACGCAATCTTCACATTCAATATCAAGTGATGTGTTGGCTCATCCGGTGAGCAATCTCTGGCGAAATCTTAGCATTTTGGGAGGTCAGGGGTTCAATCCTCCCTGATCCCCAAACTTTTGGAAACGAGACCAGATTGGGCGAAATCCAGGCTGCCACGTGTCAGCCCCGGATTGGCCCATTCCAACCAATCACACTTCGACACGTCACGGATCTGCTAACATCACCCTGGACAAGTGTCGTGTTCTCGGGATAACACGTGTCTTGCTGACATCATCTGACTGTTGACTTGACCGTTGACTTTGGCCGTTGACTTTGACTTTTTGTCATTTTGCCCTAATTTGTCAAAAACTTTGACTAGCCACATCTTCTTCATACGAACTCGGTTACACGCGTCTTTCGCACCGTTGGAATCCTGTCGACGAGCACTTCAACTTGATCATATTTTTATCTACATTTGAAGACTTTGATCTTAAGGCAAAACTAAATCCATTTTGGAGCTTGTGCAATTTTGGGACTAATATACACCCACAAACAAGGAATGGTTATTTCAGCTCTCACGTCCAGCAAATTGGTGGCCATGGTATGTCCAAATCTGATGTTAACCTACAGCCAAAGAGATGTGTTTAGCTTAGCACTGAGATACCATAAACCCAACCCTCTGGTTTAGATTTGGCTTCTTCAGGAGATGATGGTTTAACCTTGGTGAATGCAGCCTCCAAAAATAGGAATAATTCGCTCCTCCTCTGGCATTGATAATTTAATGAATTATGCTCAGGGATTCGACCACAATTGAAGAACTTGGGCGAGGGATTGGCCTCCAAATAAATCAAAGAGCTGGTGCAAGGACTCGGCCTCCTTAAACACAAAATATTCGGCCTCTAATACACAAATTTGTCCACTGAAATCATTCAGATTTGGTCTTCAGATGGTACCTTGGTAAGCAACAATTCGACCTCCCTCCTTAGACTGAAAACTCAATTCGGCCCTCCCTGTGGAAATAGAAATTTAGCCTCTTGGAGTTAGGATTGGAAGTTGGGTTTTATGTCTCTGCAACTTGGCCCTCTAATGTCAAACACTGTTAGATTTTGATTATGGTGGTAGCATCGGACAGGTGTTCTAGTCTTAGATGGCGCTAATAGGCTAAGGAACATAGGATCTCCAATACCCAGAGATGTTTTCACGAGATATGACTCTGAATTAATTAAATTATTTAGCCAATGATTAAAATATTTGCTTATGTCTAACTTAGGAAAGTTAAGTAATTGAAGTTAATTAATTAAGGATGTTCGAGATTGCTCTAGAGACTTCTATTGACGAAGTCTAATTGATCTTACCCGTTGATGGAAATTTAATCTTGGTCGTTTAAGTTTCAAAGAGAGATTATAAGAGCAACTCTAAGGAATGGAGAGAGACACAGTAGTGAGAGCATCGATTATCCTGGCAGATCGAGCTACCCAGTTCACAGCTTCAGTGAGGGTGCAGTTCAAGACAGAGGGAGAGCATTGGAGAATAGGAGCAACAGAAAATTAGAGCAGGATTTCGAAGAGTTTTCCAGTGTTTCACCAGTGCCGAATTGGAAGGAGACAGGAGGCCAAATTGTCTATAGAGAGGGCCACAGAAGCTAGTGTGAATTGCCAAAAACCCCAATGTGAGCTACCAGAGGAGAACCAAATCAGCAGCTAGAGGTCGGATCTATTTCCAAGAGGAGGTGCATGTGAAAATTCCATGACCCGGAATCCTATTGCAGCAATAGGAAATAACTTTCCTAATTGTTAAATTAATTTTTAACAATTTATTTATTGTTTGCTACAGCGAATACTGAATCAATCACACTGCAACGTACACAAATAAACTGCGTAAGAAATAAACGCTCGAAGAAATGCTAACGCACACATAAATTTACACAGTTATTTTTGGACAATGTCCCCGGAAAAACCCAACTTGGGAAAACTGGTGAACCAGCTAAGGGTTTTATTATTATGCAGCAGTGAAATAATTTGAGTACACAACTGGATGTCGAAACTGGCAATCCTATAGAGAAAAAACTGGCAAGAAAAATCTAGTGAGGAATTTCCTCACTCCACATGAAAATTCAAGCTCTGACCTCAGCTCAAATTGAGCCGTCCAAACTGGCTCTACGCAGTCACTGTGTCACCTTAGCGTAGTCATTGTGTCACCTTAGCGCAGTTACTTTTGCACTGAGCTCGAAATAACTTCTCCTCGAGCCGTTTGGTCAGCTATTGTGTGGGAAAATGCTAAGTTACCAGGATACAGATACAGATCCGGATTCGGATTCGCTAAATTTTTTGAAATTCGAGATCTGGATACAGCAAGGATACGTCCAGTGCAAAAAATAAAATAATATTAATAATAGACACAAAATATATACTTCTTAATATATTTTTGTCTTTAAATAGCAAAATGTTAAAATGCATACCATATGCCATCAAAAATTGATAAATTATAGAAGGTCAACTAGAGTTTTAAAGGTTCAAAGCTAAAAAAGGGAAAAATACTATAATTTTAGTTTGATACCTAATTCTAAAATCAATTAAATTACAATTTAACTTCTTAAGTTCTTATTTTATACAAAAACCCAATATTTTAAATAATTACATATTTTAAAATACTACATTTAAATATAATATTTCATTTCTTAAATACCTTTCCCAAAAAACTCATAAGATTATTCACACCATATCATGTTCTATAAATCTTATTGCATACATTAACCATATTTCATGTTAAGAAAGCAGCTCACGAAATAGAAGAAAAGAGATATCAACGCCTTAGAAATCAGCCTCTTTGCGGCGGCAACCTCCTTTACATTACATAAATGAATAATTCTTGGATGATACAAATGACAAAACCTCCTTTATATATATAGGAGTCCATGGGGTCACAATATAATGCTAGCCGACCTAACAATAATAATGTAAGGGCACAACAATAACAATAGTGGGCTTTTATGGGCACAATAATAAAAATATGGGGACTACAAGGTACAACAATACCAATAAGGGGGCTACACTAACAACAATAAGGGACTACACTAGTAAGATAGGGACCTAACATGCCTCTCTCCTTCAAAAAAAGTGTTGTCCCCAACACTTGAGTAGTTTTGGTTGCTTCTGTATAAAATTCTCATCCTCCCATGTGGAATCTTCAGTGGGTAAGTTCTTCCACTTGATGAAATACTCTGAAATTGATCGATTTCGTAGTTGTTGAGTTCTTGTTTCCGTGACTGCTTCAGGTTCCAATATGATTTTTCCTTCCTCATCAAGTTCTGGCAATATTGTTTGAACTGGAAGTTTGTCACCTATAACTTTCTTTAAGCATGAAACATGGATAACTGGGTGCACTCGGGAAGAAGCAGGACACTCCAATTTGTATGCCATAGTACCAATCTTTTGCAACACCTTGTACGGACCATAGTACTTTGGCGATAATTTATTATCCTTCTTAGCTTGCTTGAGGGACATTTGTTTGTATGGTTGTAGCCTTAAAAATACCCAATCACCTATATCAAAACTTCTCTAGTTGCGATGTTGATCTACCTGTTGTTTCATTCGATTTTGAGCCAAATTTAGGTTATCCTTTAAGAGTTGGAGAACTTGTTGTTGATGCTCGATGTGACCTTCCACTGCTTGAACCTTAGAATTTTCTCTTAAAGATGATCTGATGGACGGTGGATGATATCCATAAAGTGCCATAAATGGGTCATTTTTGTTGCAGTGTGGAAGGCAGTGTTATACCACTATTCAACCAGAGGTAACCACTTGACCCATTGTGTTTGTTTATCAGATACAAAGCAACGAAGATATCCTCCCAAACATCTGTTCACTATCTCACTTTGCCCATCGGATTGAGGATGATAAGATGAGCTATGAGCTAGTTGAGTACCCAAACAAGAAAATAATTCCGTCCAAAAATTTCCAGTGAAAATGGGATCTTTGTCACTTACAACAATCTTTGGTTTTCCATGTAGCTTTTGAATTGTTTCCATAAATGCAGTAGCAACTGTACTCGCTTTAAATGGATGAGATAATGCACAAAAGTGTGCATACTTGGTAAGTCTATCAACTACCACCATGATGACACTCTTTCTTTAGGACTTAGGTAAACCTATGATAAAATCCATTGAAACCTCCTCCCAATGTTGACTTGGAATCGATAAAGGTTGTGGCAGACTCGGGGTCCTAATTGTCTCAACTTTATTTTGCTGGCAAACCAAACATTCTGCCACAAACTTTTGAATATCAGATTTAAGGCCATCCCAAAAAAAAACTTTCTTCACCCTGTGGTAAGTTTTTAAAAATCCTGAGCGTCCTCCTAAGGGAGAGGTGTGCAATTCCAAAAGAATCTTTTGTTTTAGTTGGGAATTCTTACAAAGATATAAGCGATCTTTGTACCACAAGGAATCAGTTTTCCAACTAAATGTATCAAATGTACTAGGATCTTGCAGCAACTTTTGAATGGGTGTCCACACTTCTACTGTTGAGATTTTGTGTATTTGGGGTAGCATCAATTGTGCTCTAGCTCCCAAATTTTGAGGAAGGACTAGAGTACACTTGATCTACAAGACCCAAAAATGGATTTGGGAAATTTCATCTGGTTTAGGAGATATTAAATTAATTAATTATTTTAATGTATTTCTTAAGTTAAAACTTAGGGAACTTAAATAATTAAAGTGAATTTAATTAAACATGTGAAGAAATTGTCTTAAGTCACACGGATCAAGCTTTCTTTTAATCTTAGCCATTGATTCAAGATTTGATCATGGTCGTTGGTTTCCCAACAAGAAAAGTATAAAGGAAAGGCTTGGGGTCAGTTGTAAATACACACAGAGGCAGAGCATTGAAGCTAAGTTGATGTAATATTCCCAATTAGCTTTGCTAATTGGAATATTTCACTTTTGTTTAATTGAGATTCTAGGGCGGGTTTGCTAAGAATTCTCAGAAGTGTTTCAGCTGCATAGAGAGGAATTTAGGCCAAGGGGATGATCTGATCCCAGGGTCTAGAATCAACAAGAGGCAGAGATCAGCTCAGAGAGACAACATAGAGAAGCAGGAGAGCAGCAGCAGCAAGGACAACGCAGTCCCTCAAGGACAGCGTTGTAGTGGCCTAGCTCGCAACACGTGAAGCACTTGACCTTCGACAAGTCCTTCCTACGCTCCCCCTGTCCCTGACTGAGACCTTTCAATGTGAGGGTCACATTCTCCTCTTTCTTTACCTCTTTCGATCCACAACTGCTACTGCTGCCACTGATGGTGCTCTTCACCAGATCTCGCCTAAACTCCTCTTGCTGCAAGTCTGCCCACATTCTGTCCCATCTTGGCAAGGTTTCTCTACCCAAAATACTTTGGACAAACACATGCCACTACTCGGAGACAGAGTTGAGAGCTACTCACACTAGCTCTATGGGTTGAAATGTTGACCCTACAGTTGCCAGCTCATCTCGAATTTGTTGGATACTTGTAAGGAAAGGATTTATGTGCTCCCCATTCTGCATACGAGTGCATCTCAGCTTTTCTTCCAAGTACATTTTCCGCTGCTCGGAAGATCCCTGGTATAGCGTGGAAAGAGAGTCCCACATCTATTGGGTTGTGCCCAAAGTCGCTATGTGAGATACTACATGATCCCGAATTCCATCGAGGATAAGTCTCTTTGCCTTCGCTATCTCCTTCTTGTATTGCTCTAGCTGATCTGGATCCGTGGGGACAGCCACCACGTTATCGATATACGCTTTCAGATCGTACTCATCCAGAAGAAAGGAAACTCTTGCCTTCTAGATCACATAGTTGGAGGCTCCATCCAACCTGTTACCACTCAAACCAACATGGGACCTAAAAGGGTTCCTAATAGGTCAACTCTAGACCAAGGGAAATGGTGGTGGCTTAGCCCACTATAACCATGGCTAAGACTCCCTTCTCTTTACGGACTTTCACCGATGGGAGAGGCTCAGCCCACTATCACCATGGATAAGACTCCCTTCTCTTTACGGACTTTCACCGATGGGAGGAGTCCCGGTAGTGTAGGAATCACTTGTAATAATATGTCAATGGATAGGTGGAAAGTGACCCTGGAGACCCTTTCCCTAAGATCGAGTGAAGAATGGAGCTTGCTTGCTCTTCAAGCACGGCACTTGGTCCACTAAAGGTAAGGGATGAGGATTGGAGGGTTGAGAGATAAGGAATGGGCTTATAGACGATGTTCTCAATCCCTATAATCCTTGGGAAACTTGGATTCCCAAATGGTCCTTGACAAATAATCCTTATTGAGAAGTGGGACCACATGGGGCCAAGTGGACCGAGCCCAGGTTCGAGGATGGAATACAGCAACCAATGATGCTCTTATCCTAGACAAGGTGAAAGGAAAGGACCAAACATGAATATTTACATCAAAAGGTTAAATTGATCCTGTTGAGGTCTAGCCTTGGGGATGCCTAAGAAAAATTCGATCCTAGAGCTAGGGCTTAAGATTCCCAGAGATTCCACTATTAGATTTGCCCTAAATTTGGAGGGAAGAGAGGGGACCCGCCAAAGCAGTAGCCTATAGGAGATCGAAATTTTTCCCTGGGTCAATTCCCTGGAAATTGATGCCCTAGGTGACCTTTGGGGGCTAGACATGGAAAAAGGTGAAAAAGGGGTAAAAAAGATGAAAAGGATGACCACCCTCTTTAGGGATCAGTGCCTAATCCACTTGGGGATATGGAGTCAAGGATGATAATGAGTAAGAACTTGGTTTCTTGATCAAGGAGGCCCGAAAAGTCAACTTCATCCAACATTGTGTGAAAGAAAAGAAAAGTGACCTTGAAGCATTTATACTTCAAAGCAAATTATGCAAGCTTATGGAGATAAATAATCTCTAGGACATTTCATTCATAAAACATGCTTAATTCCACATTTCAATCATGCAACAACTAGCCCTAATTTTAGCAGTATGAAACAACAAGAATAACAACGTTCAATTTACTTACAATGTTATAGAGTATATCCAACCAGCATTTCATTTGCAAGACAAAGCTCCATGACAAGAAAAATAGCCCAAATCCATACATCAAAATTCATCCATCCCTAAAAATATCCACCAAGGGAAAAATGCGAAGTTCTCTATGATTAGAGAGTCCCAAGTCAAGTGATGATACAAATGAAAGTATCTAAGAACAATATCTACCCTACTAAGGAGTTCGAATTAGCCTATAGGCCAACATTAGCCCCTAATGATAAAATAATGTGCAAATAATACCCCTATTGGTGACAAGCCCACCAAACTAGCTCAAAATGGTAAAAATAAGCCTCATAGGGGACCAAATAATAATGTATACATGTCGTGGGGCCCTCCAAAGGCCTAATAATGTCCTGAAGTGCCATAATGAGGAATAAATTCCTCGGAGTATGATGGCAAAGGGGGTGGCCCCTTGTTCTCCAAGTACTAAAAATGTGGTGCTCCAGCGAGTGTGGGTGCACACAAATGACCCCATGGGTCTCCATATGAATCAGAGATGCCTGTAAATACTCTGCAAGGGCTCGAGTGATGAAATGAAAGTTGCCATGACATCATACAAGTCCTGGGACACCTGCCAAGAGTGTGGGGCTCCTGTGGGGCCTGCTGGGCATAATGTACCAAGCACATCACCATCATCCCAAAAGTGGATCGATAATAGTCTTTGAAGGTCGATGAGGATCCATGGAGTGTTGTCTGCTACTGTGGAAGCCCATGGATATCTTGCACACCCTATATGTGCCAATGTAGCGCTTTGGGGGTTAGGATCTCGTATAGGGAGACCAAACCCAAATGGAAACCAGCTACAATCCTGTATAAGATCCATTGTGTCACCTAGGCTTCAGTACAACAAGTTATTAGAATAATCGTGTAAAATAGCTTACAAATCATGGATAACAAAGAGAGCACATCACAATGGCATGCCCTTCCGTAGTGGCCTTTGGCATGTGCTAGTGTCTCCATACTCCAAAGGGGGTTAGCCATGTACCTTATTAAGTGGTTTCATCCCTTAAAGGGGATAGTAGGTCCAAGGTACATCCTTTGAATGGGGGTGGCAAGTGATAAATAAGTGAAATGGAGGAGGGAATGAAAGGGCCAATCCTGAGCCACATATCAGGGCGTAGGGGCAACCAGATAAGGGGAAGCCCACACCTAGGTATATAATGTGAAAATTTCTCAACACAGAAACATTACTGCAATATATTGACTTACTTCTCCTACTTGTTTTATTTTATTAACAAGTTAACTGAAGTATTCAGAAAAACAGCGAAGTAAACACAACTAGCAACCTACACATTTACAGATCATTTACTAAAACATAGCGCACATATGACAAAGGACACACAAATTTTTCGGACAAATGTCCTCGGTAAAACCCAATGCGAGAAAACCGGTGCAGCAATTTTGAGGATTTATTATTATTAAGCAGCACTATTTTGAGTACATCTAGGGTGCCATAATCCGTCTCACCCAATAGAGAAAACCTTGGCAAACAGAGATAAATGTGAGTTTTACCTCACTCTGCAACTCTCGGCTGATCCAAATGAGTCACTGGTGAAACCCCAGCTAGCTCTGCGCAGTCTCTACGCTGCCACTGCGTCAGCCCATGTAGCCCTAGCTGAGGCACTGTGTCACCCTTGCTCTGCGCTGATCAGCTTCTCCCGAAATCGAGTTCCAGCCTTGCCGGCTTAAAAACCTAGATATCCAGTGAATTTCGGACTTTCCCTTGGAGACTCTGCACTACCCCTGCGTGAGTCCTGCATGAGCCCTGGGTGGGTCTGCGTCACCTTCTCTAGGGTCTGCATCACACTCCCTGATGGCTACGCTGCCTCCACTGCGTCTCTGATGCCTTTGCTTTGCGTTGTTCTCTTGGTCCTCCAACCAATCACTGCATCTGCCCCTCACTGCTTCTCTGAATCACTCAGATCTGATCTTCGTCTGAGCACTTCTCTGTCAGAAGAATTCGATCTCTTAAGATTTTGTGTGTGTCCTCCAACTGGCCCCAAGCCTTTCGTTTATACTTTTCTCGTTGACAAATTAACGATCGCGATCTAATGTCTAATCAACGGCTAAGATTAAAAGAAGCTTGATCCACGTTACTTAGAAAGTTCTCATCATCACATGTGTAAATTAATTCACTTTAATTTTTCAATTTCCCTAAGTTAGACTTAGGGTCCCCATTAAAAAAATTAATTATTTGAATATCTTTTACACCAGATGGAATTTCTCCAAACGCTTTCTGGGTCTTGGAAATCTCATGTGTTCTAGCCCCTCCACAAAGTTTCGGAGCTAGAGCACATCCGATGCTACCCAAAATCTCAACACTCCCTTTTAGCGAGGAGTGTGCTCTAGCAACTTCACCACTGAAGCATCACCCTGATCTCTGGCATCGGTCTCCGCACTGCTGATGCTTGGCCTGATGCCCTCCATCCACTGCGTTGCTGCTCTCTGTACTGCTGCCCATGTCACTACCACTGACACTGCCACATCTGTACTGCAACTCCCTCTCAAATTGCTGCATCATGATGCCTATAGCACTGCCATTGCTAACTGTTGCATTGCAACTCAGTTGCTGAGAAGTAAGCAACTGAAGTACCATCACCCAATCACTGACAGACAAGTCAGTCTTGCTGCATCTCATCACTAAAGCACCCTCTGTTGCTGCTCTACATTGTATCTCTGAAGCACTGCGTTGTCTACTGCTCTACACTACGTAAGCATTGCCTCTGCACTGCTAAAATCCCATCAGCCTCTATGCTGTTGCTACCTCTCCATGATCTTTTGCACCCATTGACTCCAGTCATCCCACTATTGTCTTAAGGCTCCCGCAGTTCGTATGTGATCCAAGAGTTTGGGCACCTCAAGGATCCTGCCTTCACCATCTATAGCTGCTCTACAGATCTATATCACCCCACTTCTTCTCTTGAGGCACATGAGCACTCATGGCCACATCATCATCGCTACCATTGTCCCCTTTTGCTACTGCTGCCTTGGAATCTGAAACTTCCTTGTCCTTCTATTTAGGGCAAGTGTTGGCGAAATTTCCAAGTTCGCCACATCTGAAGCATTGGACATTGGATAGGTCCTTCTTCTTCTTCCCTTGTTGCCGCTTAGATGCTAGGGTTGCATCTTCCTCCTCCTCCTTCTTTACCTTAACACCACCGCTACTGAATTCCCTCTTGGTCATCCTCCGAATCTCCTCCTGTCGAAGGATTGCCCACATGTATCCCCAATTTGGGAGTTGTGCTCTGCCCAAGATACTTTGGACAAAGGTCTCCCACTCATCGGCGACTGCATTCAGAGCGGTCCTCACCATGAGTCCATCATCCGGAGTTGCCCCCATGACAATCAACTGATCTCGGATAGTATGCAATCTGAAGAGGAAGGGATCGAACTCCTCTCCCTTGTGCATTTGGAACATCTATATCTAGTTCTCTAGAAGCATCTTCTGTTGGACGGAGCTTCCTTGATACAACGTGGTCAGAGTTGTCCACACCTCATTTGTCGTCTTCTTCTCGGCAATGTGTGGGACCACGTGATCCTTCACTTCATCCATGATCAAGCACTTAGCCCGCGCCTGATTTTCGTTGAACTTCTCCAGAGCATCTGCATCGGTCAGCACAGCTAGGACATTTTCTGCGTGGTCTCTGATACCATACTCCTCCAGGACTGTCAGGATTCTAGATTTCTAGATAGCAAAGTTAGACACGTCGTCTAGCCTATCCTCATCTCTCAGTCCATACGAGGCCATCCCTGCTCAAACAGTCGAAACAGGTCGTCTTCTCCCTTCTACTGTTGTTGCACTCAACAGAAGACTGGATCTCGGTTTCTTGGCAATAGAAACCCTCTAGAGAAGTTGCTCCCTCTGATAACTGATTTCCTTCTCGAAAATCCTCTGCCAATTCTATTGTATCAGTCCTCTAGGGTCTGCGTGGGCCTGCATCACCTTCTTTAGGGTCTATGTCACACTCCCCAATGGTTGCGTTGCCTCCATTGCGTCTCTGTTGCACTTACTCTGTGTTGTACTCTTGGTCCTCCGACGAATCACTGCATCTGCCCCTCACAGCTTCTCTGAATCACTCAAATATGATCTTCGTCCAAGCACAACTCCATCAAAAGAATTTGATCTCTTAGATTTTGTGTGTGTCCTCCAGCTAACCCCAAGCCTTTCCTTTATACTTTTCTCGCTGACAAATCAATGGCTCTGATCTAATCTCTAATCAATGGTTACGATTAAAAGAAGCTTGATACATGTCACTTAGAAAGTTCTCATCATCACATGTATAAATTAATTCACTTTAATTTTTCAATTTCCCTAAGTTAGATTTAGGGTCCCCATTAAAAAAGTTAATTATTTGAATATCTTTTACACCAGATGGAATTTCTCCAAACGCTTTATGGGTCTTGGAAATCTCATGTGTTCTGGCCCCTCCACAAAGTTTCGGAGCTAGAGCACATTCGATGCTAACAAAAATCTCAACATATAATGTGTAGGAGGGAGCAGTCATGGACCGTGGTACATGAGGTGTCTCGGCCTTGATTTTTCTACCCTTCTCTATATGCCTTTTTTCTTTTGTAAATTTTCTTTAATTAATTACTTGGGGCTCAAGGATAAGAGCATGACGTGTCAGATCTAACAGTGATTACCCCTTTTAAGGTAGGGCGGTTCATTTTCCCTCTAGGGGTTTGGGACAATCATGGGTTCCTATATGATAAAGGAGGCTCATTTAGGGCCTATGGAACCAGGGTGATAGCCATGAGTAAGGGGCATAGCTCATTCATTGGCTTTTGCTCATGTGCAAGTTATTTTTGTCCCAACCATCTCTTGCATTTTGTGGTACAATTTCCTGTTAAGTTTGGCCAATTATGCCTTTTCTTTTTCTTTTAGCTGCTTCAACCTCTGCAGCATCATTCCAGGCTCAACCCTAGGTGGGGGCAAGGGGATAGGGAAGCTGACCCCATGTAGACCCATGGGGGCTATGGTGATCCAAGTGGGAAAAATGATCAATGGGAGTATAATGAGTGGAAGGGGAGTAATACATGTAGATAAAGGAGCGGGACCATGCACCCAAAGTCGGGGTTTCCCAAGTAGTACCACCCTAGAACCAAATGGTCAATAGAGGAGATCCCACGGGACTAAGATGCAAGGGTAACACCCAAAAGAGATCAAGGGGGCAGGAGCACAGACTAAGCCCACTCTTTCCGCCAAATTCTCCCATCAATCCATGCCCATAAGTATCCATGATAAGTAAACCAAATATTCAATTACCAAATGACAAGATATACCTTTAGCTTCAGGGGTCCATCTTCAATATGATCAGTACAGATGGGTAAGGGACCACATGGTTGGCTCAACTTGTGGCAGAGAAATGGCACAACGAGCTAGTAAGAGGTTGCTGGCTACCGGCTGAGGTCCATCATGGAGAAAAAATTTCTCCTAGGGATATCACTCACGAAGTGGTGGGTAACATATGGTTTCAACTAGGACGTGATCTCTCGAAGAAGTGGGCAAGGCTACTCAAACGAGAGGTCACGAGAACTCCAACAATCTCTTGGTCGTCGTAGAGCTGTTATTTGCACACGTCAGAGATCACAACCACGGGGCAACATGTTTTTCTTGGTGTCTTATGATCACCCATGCTTAATGTTAGCCCATAAAACCAACAAGTAATAAAAAATGAAAATTTTAATCCAAGTGCATCTAATCTATCATGAGAAATATCATATGCAGTTAGTTCTAATGCAAAAATCATCATGCAATGCATCCTACCCTAACATGCATGTAATAAATCATCAAGTATCAAGGAAAGGAGTGATGCGACTTATTTTGACCAGCAGAGTCCAAAATTCATCGTTAAGTTTGGCAATGTAGTAAAAGTCATCCTTGACTTTCCCATGAATCTGGACAAGAACCAATTCTTTGTCCACTAAGACCAAGTCCCCTAATTTATATTCCTTCTTTGGTTTCCACCTTTTACTTGGTTTGTGACTTGGCCTTTTAAGGATACAGACCTCTTGTGAAAGGAGAATGGGAGAAGGCTTCTCGATGTTATGTGCTTCATAATAGGGCCCGAGCTCGATCACATGAGATAGGTAGGTGGGTTCTCTATGAAGGATGAAAGGGGTCCCATCGGATTGAGGGATGGTAGCGTATGACAAGTCCATTTGAACATGACCCCCAATAGTGGATCCCCATTTCCTAGATAGCAACATCCCACACACATCAGGAATATCAATGAGAAGGGCTATGTCAGGGTTCCTAACCAAAGACACCTTAAGGTCTTTGATGAGACCTTCCACTTCCACAAGTTTGGAGTTAAATCCACAGACTTTCTTGTATGGCCTGGTGATGCTAAGACCCAATTGCTTCATGACAGCTAAAGGCATGATCTTTGTAGAAGCCCCGAGTCAAGCACACATTTATGGAGATAAAAGGTCATTAACAGCCAAGGTGAGCATAAAAGGTTTGTGTCCAGGGTTACGATTGGGAATATGAATGTTTTGCAAGTCTTTAGGTAATTCTTCCACTTCAAAACCTAAGGACTTCTTAATTTGTTGTTGTTGTTCAGGAAGTTTGGCAATCTCCTTCAAAGGGACAGATACGTCATCTTCCCAATAGCAACATCCATGTCAATGTTAAGCCCAGCATGTTTCCCTTTTTCTTTCCTTTAGGCATTTCCTTCCGTTGGAGGGCCTTTTTTCTTTCCTTTTGGCGTTTCCCTCCTTTGGAGGGCCCTTTTTAGGTTCAGCTCTAGTTTGGGAGTCCTTTTTTGGAGGACCTCTTGAAAGGGCTTGTTGTTTAGGAGGCTCCTTGGAAAGGACACTTCTGGGAGGATCTTGTTTGGGAAGAGAGTCTTCTTTGTTAGGTTCCTTGGAGGTTGCAGGATCTTTGTTGTTTTCTCTTTGTGAATATTGAAACCCTTTGAATCTTCCACTATGCTCATCAACATTTAGAACAGGTTCCTTTTCCTCATGTTTGGCTATGACCTCATTGATGGGAGGATGTGTATGAACCTCCAAGCAAAATGTTGAATACAACAGCTTCAACAAGATTGGTCTACTCATCATCATCACTCTCATCACCCTCATTACTCTCACTAGCCCCATCTTCAGAGGATGAATCTTGGTCCACCACATTGGTAGGAGCCAA